>QXTE01000110.1:163843-197988 GCA_003942145.1 Platysternon megacephalum | reverse complement strand
CTGAATGGGAGTGGAGGCACAGGGCCACAGGAAGGAGGGGGGAGGGAGGTGCAGGGCCACATGGTGATGGGGAAGGGGGTGCAAAGCTACATAGGGACAGGGGGTGGCTGGGTGGGGGTACAAAGACACATGGGGATGGGGAGGGGTACAGGGACACATAAGGATGGGCGTGGCTGGGGGGGACACAGACACATAGGGTTGGGGGAGGGTGTACAGGGACATATAAGGACAGGGGGAGGGGGTGAAGGGCCACATGGGGATGGGGGGAGTGGATGTCTGAGTGGGGGTGGAGGGACACGTGAACAGGGGCAGATGTGCCTGACTGCATAGGAGAGGCTAGGGGTCAGCCAGGGTCTGCATGGGGGAAGCTCCCTAACAATCCCTCTCCGCCCCCGCAAGCAACCCTTGTTCCATACTTTTCCCACCCATATCCAACAACCCTCCAAGTTCACTTCCTGAGGTTTTTGGGTGCCTAATATCTCAAGCTTAGAGTGTGGTTCTTACTCAGTAGAGCTGCCACTCTGTCTACCCAGAGTCAGATCTGCTGGCTTAAATGGCAAAAAGTAAGTTACTATTTTTTTCCCAAACAAACCATTGTTAACCAAGTTCCATTTGCAGACCAAACTCGGTGACTAGTGCCTTCAGATTATGCCCCCAGTTACACTTGTGCAATCCCCTGAAGGCCAGAGGGTTGCATAGATATAGTGAGCATGGGATTAGACTTGCAGACCCTGGTGACAATGCACAAGTCAGAAAGAACACAACTTGATTTTCAGATCCTAGGCTGAGTCTGCAGGGCTGGGAGTTAGAACAACTGTGCTGTTAACTTGTACATTTCTTCTGGCATGATTGAGAAAACAAGTGTAGAATTTGACAATACTATTTTTACAGTCACTTTTCGGAATAAAACTATATTTTAATGATGAATTAACTGTTTTCTTTGCACTTGATTTCTCTGGGGCCTTTGATCAAAAGAGAAATGCAAAAATAATGGAAAGATGAAAAAATATACTAAGTCACAACACACTCGTAACAGACTCATTGTAAAAGTATCATTAACTGAAGCTCCACTGATTGAGAAGGCTTAAGCAGTAAGATTTTAATAGCAGTATCCATACCTGTGGTTTCTGGAACTGAGAATCTTTAACTCACAGATGCCTAATGGAAAGAGTCCTGGACAATGTGTCCAGAAAACCCAACAGAAGAACAGAAAAATTCTCATGTGGATGCATTAAACTGATAACTTTAAAATTTCATAACTTTGAAACTGATTCCCTGAAACCTAATTTTTAAGTCTCAGTGAAACATACAAATATAAAATTTCCAACTTCAGCTGTTTTTTTTATAAGATTTTCAGTTCCAGGATCTTTGGCAACTCCCATGTGTTCCAAAGAGCACTTTATTATTATATATTGAAGCAAAATGTAGTACTATACCCAGTGCTCATATATAGCAAAAATACTGTGGTTTCAGCTACTGTTTTCTAAAAGTATAAACAATAGTGGAAAAGATACATGTAACAAATGTTAAGGTTAAAAAGCTTTTTGAGAAGCTAAATGATCTCTCATTCACCCATATTTTTACACATACACAGAGAGAGAGAGAAAGAGAGAGAGAGAGAGAGTATTTTCTACTTCATAAATGTTCCTTACCATTTTCTATGTAGCCTGGAATATACAAGGCTCGGCTCTGCCTGCGGCCAAGTCTGACAGTCTGATTTCTCCCCTGGATATGCACTTTTAAGTTGTATCTACCATTTCCCTTGAAAGATGTAAAGTACTTTGAATAGATCCCATCATTCTTGGTAATATCAGCACCTAGACATACAAATAGTAATAATTAACCATCCAAACAAGGTACCTTTGTTAAGCAAGGACATTTTTTGCTGTTCAGTTCATAAACACATAGGGCCTACTCCTTCTTCTATTGAAATCAATTAGAGCTTTGATAAGGACTGAGGTGAAAACAGGATCAGTCCCATTGTGGTGACATGAGCTCATTACATATTTAATTGGAGATAACAATGTAGCATTAAAACATGTTACTGTGTATTTACTGTTGTTTCCAATAGTAACCAATAGGCCAGTAGTTCTCAACTACTTCTTAGTAGTTCTCCTTAGTGGTCTGATCTGTGGAGCCCTTCTTGGTGGTCTGCAGACTAAAATACTTTGAGATTGAAGCAATGCTGGAATGTGGGAGGAGAGAGTCTACAGTTTGCATGACATGGTTCAGATAATGGAGAAGTTGGAGAACAACAGAACTGTGCATTTGAATCACATCACCTCTGCAGGCACAATAGATTTGAAAAGGAGAATAATAATCTATGTAATTCATACTTTTGAAGGAGATATTTTTAACATAGCTGTACTGCCTATATAGCATGTGACAAGCTATAGAAACAGGCTCTCGCTCTCCTGTTCTGCCACCTGCATCCCCTCTGCAGGGCAGACCATCATGTAAAATATACTGTACATAAGTTCCAACAGCCATATGGCCATCATGTAAAATATACTGTACATAAGTTCCAACAGCCATATGGCTGAAACAGACCCACAAGGCAATGGACCCCCTTCTGTCCCTGTGCTGGCTATTTGCATCAGGGGTAACAGCACAGGAGAGGGAGAAGGCTCTGCACAACCACGACACTCCCTTCTTCTTGGGCGCAGTTTCTCTCTCTCCTCCTTCCTAATACACCCAACAGTGTAAGTGCACCAGCATGTCAGGGCACACATGCTGCACCAGTTTAGACCCAGTGCAGTTTATTCTCATCCTGAAGCAGTGGGGGAGACCAGAGTTACCATTTTCCTCCACTTGCTGCCTCTTGTTCTGTGCTCAGGGCATAGGCATGACTGACTGAACCCTTAGTGATAAGTTTGGAAGCAGCATGCAGAGACATTCTAAAATACATACCACAAAATGGGGAGTGTACACATTTCTAGATAAAATGCAAGGAAAGTAATAATCAGATTACCGGAACCATCATCAAGGAGTTTGAGCTCCACTGCAGATCCAGTCTGTGGTTCAACGGTAGCCATCACGGTTGCACCAAGAACAGGTAAAAATCCTTGACTAACTTCTGCATAAATCACCATTGGATTAGGGAAGTTGTTTGTATCTTTATTCATGTGGGCTTTCACAGTCACTGGAGGCACAGCCATAGATGCTGCTCGAGATGTTACTATCATTGATATGACTTGAGAGACTATGTGATTATTTTGAATCCAATATAACCAATCCCCCACCTGAAAATCAAATAGATAGAGTATAAAATATAATGTAAGACTTCATTATTCTAAGGGCAGCTTTGTGTTTCTCTTAGTTAATTATTATCTTATTTTCCAAGGCACAAAGGGCAGTTAGGGTATTGCTACAGGAGCACAGGTAAGGTAATTTGGGTACCTCACTTATGATTCTTCATGCTCTCAAATGTTTGGTTTCTTTTAAATTTAACCTTATATCTGAATTTACTCAGTTTTAGTGGTGGATGTTTGAGAATTATCACATTCTTGGAAGGATTAGAACCTGTATATTATAGATATGTACTCTCAACCTTAACTTCCCCTGAAGTCAATATTTTGTCTGGCAGTCTTGTATACTTGGGATGTGTATAGTGCATAGTAAAAAATTAGGAACAGCACAAATGAGTTAGACAAGCAACTTCCATGGCAAGTCAGTGGAGTTACACGAAGGATAAAATTGGTTCATTAGGAATATGTGTTTATAACGTCTAAAAAGAGAAGGTGCATTTTAGTCTATGAAAATGTTACCATGTTTGGATAATAAAACAAAGTTTAGTCTTTACCTCTGCAGTGCCTGCTATATTCAGTCGAGCTGTTCGGAGGTTTAGATTACTAACTGTGAAGTCTGACGTTCTATATTCTTTTCCTTTGGGGTCCTGAAGTAAAATGTCTGGTGGAGATGTGCTTTGGTCCCATGTAACTACAAAGAAGGTGTCATTTCCCACAGTGCTATCTACCGTCACTGTACCATTCATCCACTGCATGACTGTGACACTCCGAGCTGTACTTTCAAGCTATTAGACAAATAAAATATGTTTTATGGCTAGTTAGCAGATAAACACTTAAAATACCAGTAATTTCAGAGTGTTTCATTTTCCTCTTACAGGGGAGAACAAATCAATATTTTGTTTATTCAGAGGGCACCTTGACTGGCTGGTGGACAACTGGCCCACTGCTGGAAGAGGGGATAGAGGAGGATTAATGCTGTAACAGGCCTGTTGGCATCACGATGAGCAGGTTTCTGCTGTTCTGTGCAGAGCTGAGGGTTGTGCAAAGGAGGCAGAAGCCTCCTGCCACTGAGCCTCCACACATGGGGAACTAGCTGAAGGGCGAGGGCCACGTGGACTGGCCATTGAAGGGAGTGGAATGATGAAGCTCTGAGCCAATTTTCTGTAATGCCCATTTGCAGAGTACAATTGCTTAAGAATGTGAAAATATAGTAACCAAGGGTCTCTTGCCACTGCTCTTTGTGGTCTATCCACCTAGCTATCAAATGATGTCTGTGCAGGAGATTAGTGCTACATTTCCTCTCCTGCTGTCAGCCTGTTTCCAGAAAGACAGCACAATGAGAGAGCCATACAACCACAGGTAGGGACAACAGAAAAGCAATGAGAGAGACAGACAGAAATAATAATAAAACACAGCAAGAAGAGAAACAGGATGTCCTTTACCAACATTGGTATTGCACATGTGGGCCACCAGAATTTACAGATAAGCTACCAATAGGAGTTTTATACTGGCCCACTGGACTACCAGGCTGCAAGTAGATTTGCTCACTTCTGTTTTATGGATTAGAAAAACTACAATTAGAAAAGTACCTTTTAATAAAATAACTTTCTGTTTAGAATAAAAATGGGAAACTAGATACTGAAACGCTATTGCAAAGAGCATCCGATTGGACATTTGAGAATCTGGTGTTCAGACGGTACTCTAGTGATGAGATTGATATAAGTGCTTAGAAAGTGAGATAAATTGTCTTTTAATAGCAGCTGTTAATAGCCCAGAAAATAAAGAAACATTTTGTTTTCTTTCTCCTGAATAGATGTGATAGTGGAGCTACAAAAATAATTCAGCTACAAAGCTAATAATAATAATGGGGGATTTCAGCTATCCCCATATTGACTGGGAATGTGTCACCTCAGGATGGGATGCAAATATAAAATTTCTAGATATCATTAAAGATTTCTTTTTGTAGCAGCTAGTCTAGGAACCCACAAAGGGAGACGCATGTTTTTAATTAGTCCTAAGTGGTTCACAGGATCTGGTCCAAGAGGTGAATATAGCTGAACCGCCTGGAAATAGCACCAATACTGTAATTAAATTTAACATTCTTGTAGGGGGGAAAATACCAAAGATATCCACCACAGAAGCATGTAACTTCAAAAATGGGAACTAAACAAAAATGAGGAGGTTAAATGGAAATTAAAAGGAACAGTCAGAGGAGTGAAATGCCTTCAAATTGCATGCAAACTTTTAAAAAACACTAAGATAGAGGCTCAAAAGATATGTATACCTCAAATAAAAAAAATGCTGCTAGTTTTTGTCTCTCTTACTGGCTGCTCTTCACATTCTTTTTTGGCCTTCCTAATTATACTTCTGCACTTGATTTGCAAGAGTTTGTTCTGTTCTATTTTCCACAGTAGGATTTGACTTCCAATTTTTAAAACATGTCTTTTTGTTTCTAACCACATCTGTTTACTCTGCTGTTTAGTCATGATGGCACTGTTTTGGTCCTCTTCCTGTTTTGTTTGAGTACATCAGAAGCAGGAAGCCAACCAATCGGTGAGGCCATTGGACGATCGGTGCCAACCAATCGGTGAGGCCATTGGACGATCGAAGTGCTAAAGGAGCACTCAAGGAAAACAAGACCTTTGTGGAGAAGATAAATGGATTATTTGCATCAATCTTCACTGCAGAGGATGTGAGGGAGGTTCCCACACCTAAGCCATTATTTTTAGGTGACAAATTTGAGGAACTGTCCCAGACTGAGGTGCCAGTGTAGGAGTTTTTGGAACAAATAGATAAATTAAACAGTAATAAGTCACCAGGACCAGATGGTATTCACCCAAGAGTTCTTAAGGAACTCAAATATGAAATTGCAGAACTACTAACTGTGGTATGTAACCTACTGCTTAAATCAGCCTCTGTACCATATGACTGGTGGATAGCTAATGCAATGCTGAGTTTTTAAAAAAGCTCCAGAGGTGATCCTGGCAATTACAGGGCAGTAAGCCTAACTCCAGTACCAGGCAAACTGGTTGAAACTAGTAAAGGACAGAATTATCAGACTAATAGATGAATGTGATATGTTGGGCAAGAGTCAATATGGCTTCTGTAAAGGGGAATCATGTCTCACCAATCTACTGTATTAGTATTCTTTGAGGGGGTCAACAAATGTGGACAAGAGTGATCCAGTGCCTATACTGTATGAGGACTTTCAGAAAGCCTTAGACAAGGTCCCTCCCCAACGGCTCTTAACCAAAGTTAGCTGTCATGGGATAAGAGGGAAGGTTCTCTCCTGGATCAGTAATTGGTTAAAAGACAGGAAACAAAGGGTAGGAATAATAGTCAGTTTTCAGAATGGAGAGAGGTAAATAGCAGGGTTCCCCAGGGATCTGTACTGGACGAGTGCTGTTCAACATATTCATAAGTGATCTGGAAAAAGGGGCAAAACAGTGAGGTGGCAAAGTTTGCAGATGATACAAAATATTTGACTGCAAAAGTTATAAAGCTGAGTTACAAAGGGATCTCACAAAATTGAGTGATTGGGCAACAAAATGGTAGATGAAATTCAGTGTTGATAAATGCAAAGTAATGCACATTGGAAAACATAATCCCAACTATACATACAAAATGATGGGGTCTAAATTAGCTTTTACCACTCAAGAAAGAGATCTGGGAATCATTGTGAACAGTTCTCTGAAAACAGCCACTCAATGTGCAGCAGCAGTCAAAACAGTGAACAGAATGTTAGGAACCACTAGGAAAGGGATAGATAATAAGAAAGTAAATATCATAATGATGCTATATAAATCCAAGATATGCCCACACCTTGAATACTGTGTGCAGTTCTGGTAGCCCCATCTCAAAAAAAGAGATATTAGAATTGGAAAAAGTACCTTCCAAAAATGTTAAAATGTATTACTGGCACGCGAAACTTTAAATTAGAGTGAATAAATGAAGACTCGGCGGCACACCACTTCTGAAAGGTTGCCGACCCCTGTTATAGACTACTAAAATTATTCTTAATTGACCAGTAACTGATTAATAATGTGAAAAACAAACAAAATTTGAAACTCAGACCTGAATAGACTGTCCAAAAATATTTCCACTTCCGGATGAAATTCCACTGAATGCATCAATTAGGCCATTGGAATCAACTGTATCTGTGGCATACAACTTTAAGCCTCCTGAAATGTGATTGTTAAAATAATTAGAATAGTCATTTACTGTAAAACGGTAGGTCTTTGTTATGTGCCTTATGCTAGTTTGGCTGTTGCGATAGAGCACAGTGTTAATTTGATAAATTTTGTTCCTTTATTATCCTTTATTCATGGGGCAGAGCAGGGAGGAACCGTTGGTGGTGGGGAATCAATTAATACAAACACCCAGAGAGTTCCTGCAAAAAGCAAGTCTGACCTGGGAAATGATCCCATCTGTTCACATTTTAACTCCACCTAACTTGGTCTGACTAAGAATTGTCACCTGTAGCATTTCATCAAGTACAGTGCTCACTCATAGGCTGTTCTTGGTAAGTCTGGACTCTGAGCCATGGACCTGTAAAGTGCAATTCCACTCTGAAAAACACCTCTGTAAAAATGACATGGTGGAATTCCAAGATTATTGCTTTTCAGTGACTCAGATCAAATCTTCTTAGTTTACAAATATGAAGTTTGGGCCTCTTTCATATGTGCTGAGCACCCATAATGCCAATGGGAACTTCTGGTGCGCAGTGTCTTTGGAAATCTGGCCATTTATTTCAAACAGTGAGCCCTGCCCGCTGAGACTGGGCTCTGAAAGACCAGCTGGGTTCTTTCTGGCTCACACATCAGTCACTTAACACTAAAGAGTCTGTGATCAGAACTTAGTGAACTATTCTGTTATAGTACACAAACCAGAACTGAATTCAGGTTGTTCTCTCACAGCCACGTTGGCTGTACAATGCTAACAAGAGTAAAAAGCCGTACAATCTTATTTAAGTCCCTAAAGCAAGCAGATGTGACTCTGAATACACAAAAGGAGCATCTCTGTTGACTAAGAAGGTGCAATTTATACATAGTCACTATTCAGAGTAAAGCTACATTGTAAATCAACACATGGAATTCCCATGGTAGTTGCCCTGTACTGCAGCATCACCCAGCATCCATCTGGCTTTCCTTAAAATGGCTGAAGTTAAAAGTAACAGTGCAGCTCCAACTCAAAGCAGAGCTGACTGAGCCTCCTAGTTGCACGAATAGAGGCTGTGGTTGCTGACACCTCAGCTAGAGCCCTCCAGCTGTGACTGTTTGTGAGGGGTAATTATTTAACTATTTAGGACATTAATAGGTTTGCATATCACTGCTATGTAAACATCAGAAATAAAATGTTAATCATTTAAACACCGAGCTTATCTTTGTGTTTAGAGGAACATCCACCAGTAATATAATTATCAAACCTCACTATTAAGCAGAGTGTTATCAGGATACAGGTTTTTCTAAAGCAAGAACAGATAAAGATAAACAATTGCTCCCAATATTGTTGTGTTTATTCAGCTGAAAATAAACATTCTGTAAATACGACTGGAATTAGTTGACCTTATTTTCTTTTCATTTTACAAGCTGTAAACCACTCTAGTTTTACATTTCATGCTTAAGGTGTGCATGCCAAAAATAGGATTAGTTTAGAAACTTACTCACCTGTCATGTCTGAAAATTGTTCTAGTTCTGGAGCAGCACTTGGCCCCAAGGCAATGGTGTGAATGATCGATCCACTGATTTTCACCTCCGTAAGGCAATTGCTCATACCTGAATCCTCTCCATCCGTCAGCAGTACAATTTCAGAACCATCGAGATTAGAATATTTTTGTTTAATAACCTGAATTGATAAGAAAATTTCAGGTATTAGCAATAGGACTTTATTGTAAATGTTAGCTGCTCTAACACAGGAAGTGTCTACATCAAGAGAAATTCTTAAAGTTCAAGTGTAAGGCAAAATATTTTCCTTACAATTATGAATTGTGCTGGTGTAGGAGGTTGTGTCTAAGGGTAGCACACTCGTTACAGCATCCCAAGTAGTAGTAACGTATGTCTGCCAGCCCCCACTCTAGGTCTTGCTGCCAATGACAGCATATGCACAGGGCATGTGGCCTGTCAATGCCCATTGAAACTATGGAAAATTATCTTTAATGCAGTTCTGTTCTGGAAAGTAACTTGAGAAATCATGGCGCATGAAGGTGCCATTTTACATAACCCCTTTTTAGAATAAAACCATGCTTAAACCAATGTTAAAATGAACAAAATTTGGATTTGCTATATTTTGATCTTCTGCACAACGCCTTGAGATTCCGGCAAAGCATTTTTGTAAGATTTTTCTTAATTTTTCTTAATTTGTTTGCTACTATAAACATAGCAGGGCCTTGTTAATTTCTTAGTTCAATAGGAGCAGTTTCAGGGCCTAACTTGATTGAGCTTCCTCACTATAAAACACATTTTCCAAACCTTTAATTGTTCTTGTAGCTGTCTTTCTGAACCCCTTCCAGTTTCCCCAATATCCTCTCTGGAATGTGGACATCAGAACCAGAGGCAGTATTCCAGTAATGGTCTCAGTACTGCTGTACACAGAGGTGATATCACCTCCCGTCCCTACTCCTACTCACTATTCTCTTCCTAGTTCCATTTCATTATCACTGCATTCCAGGACACATTCCCACCAAGTTCTTCTTCACCTCAAATCCTTTGCGTACTCCTTCGCAGATGTTAGTTCCTCCACTAGCTGATGTAGGCAGGTATGTGATAAGATCCTGGCGTACAGTCTCACTGACTATTTGTTGTAGATTAATTTTAATTTGTGCTGTAGAATGGAATGTGACAATTCCAACCCAGGAACCCATTTCGATAATCTGTAGCAGGAATATCTCCGCAGCTTGGTAGAGACGTTTAATGCGGTTATACTGCAGGTGAAGAAAGGGAGGTACTTAGAAGTATCAAGGCTTTTCAAGAGAGATAGCAAAAAGCAAGAATACAGCAATTACTAATGTTGTTCAGTTTGTACTGATAAATGGAAATGTACCTGCCATAGAGTAGATGAGAGATTTGAGGGGAAAATATGGAAAATTAGACAAATACCCAATATCTGGGTACCCCAAACTACCTTACATATCATCCCCAAGCATATTCTTTCCAGACCAGTGGAGATGTGTACTATGTTCTGCTATCATGGAAGGGTATCTGCATATTGAAACATCCAGGAGATATATAACAGTGTCAGCCAAACAGCATTCTAATAATGTGGTGATATTCCTCACAAATAAGGTTTTCTCTTTCAGATAATTTGTTTAGGTAAAATGGCTGCAGCCTCAGAGAACAGTATTCAACCTACCTATGCTTTAAAATAGCTCCTCTATTTCACAGGTTCTTGGCACTTTGAAAAATTGGTAATTTCAGTGAAAGAGTTTATTTTAAATGTAAATATTTGAACAAATTGCTGAAAACCAGCTGAGAAAGTTTAGCCTTGTAAGCTTTCCTTTCTCTATAAAACTAGCTGTCATTATTCTTGATCTAGTTAAGGATTCTCTTCCTCTCCTATGTTAAGATTAAGGGATGGGTTGATTTATATCTTTTATCTCTGGAAATCTAGTACTTGTTTGCCTCTCAATAGCTTTGGGTTGAATTTGATGCTAATGACGGTGAAAGCGCTCATAGTAGTAATCTACATAAGCTTTTCCAATCTGAAATCTGTCCAGAAGGAGGAATGCCAGCTGTATCAAAACATTTGGTTGTGAGTTGGGGATAGATAATCATTAGAGAACACTACATTCATTTTCACTTGTGATCTAGAATTTGAAGTATTATCTCTAGAGAGAAAAGGTTGGCACATTTACATCCTGTGCCTGTGTTGATTGTTGAACTGAAGACCTAAAATATTTGTATTTTAAAGAAAGCTATAGTAAAACTCTTATTTATACTATATAATAATATATATGGAGTACATCATAGTGTGATATAGCATGAACTGGGGATTCTAATGTTATTCCTTGATGATGAAATTTTGAGTGATTATATTCGGTATGACAGAAAAAAGCATTCTTGGAATGTTTTAGAGAGGTTTTAATTTTTTTATATTGGGACTACTTTTTCTCCCTCCATTTGTTAAGCCAGGTGCCTTTGTTATCATTATTCAACCCATAGAGGGCTCATAAAGACTTCTAAAAATTACATACGTTTTTTTCCAGATATAAAGATGTCACAATTTTAAAGCGAGATATCTGGGGCCTCTCCAGGGCACAAAAGGATGTTGTGCCTCCCACAGGGAAGCTGAGGATCTTCTCTTCCCAGAGATATACTAGTGGGAAGGTCCTATTTCTAGCCCTGAAGGTCTGTGAGATATCAAACTTGAAAGTTATAACATATTTGAGAACAGACGTTGTCACTAGCTCAGGATTGAATGTTTGAAACAAATAAATTAGGGATGAGGAAATTCTGTATATTAGGGAAAGAATACAACAGAGGTTCATATAAAAATAGCTCTTTGGAAGCTGGGTAGTGGTTTGGAATGTAAGAATAAAACCTGGGGAGATGGATTTATGGGCAGAAGGCAGGTGAAGCTAGAAAAGGTACAGGATAAATTGCAAAAAATGTGGCAAACTTATCACATGACTCTCACTTCTATGTGATATTTATACATATGAACACACCTTATTCAGGGAGGTTATATTAGATTTACTTTAAGAATGGTAAATTTGAGGCCCTAAACAGATTGAGAGTCTCTTTAAAGGTTCATATCACCTATAGCAGCCTCTGTAAGATGAGAATTGTGCTAAATTTAAATTTAAAAAAACCTCATCCTGGTTAATCCAGCATCACTTTATGACAACCCAAATTCTTGACTCATTAGGATGAATCATTATGAGGAAAAGCATTTCATTTTTATTTTGCTATGCTTAGTGACATATGTTTATTTTTAAAATAATTTGAGAGAGTCACATATGAAAAATATCATGAAACTTGCATGTATGATATATTTTCTGTTTTGGGGAAGTACAGTGGTTCTGACATTCTGGATCTGAAACTAAAAAGAGGACCACAAGTTATATTTTGTAAAGAAAAAGAGACCAAGTCTGGCATATCATTTTTAGGAATTTGATGAGTTTCCTTTTAGCAATCCCTAAATATGTATAATGGGAGAAATAGTGGCCTCAATTTTTTCTTAAAGAATAAAGGATGATTACAGAAATATTGACTAAAGAAAATATTGTAATATATGTACACCACATTGTTTTATAACTGCCTAATTGTTTCTAAGCAGTTCTGCTAAAAAAAGAACGTATATGTTTATTCTTACCCCATCCATGCTCCCAGAAACATCAAGTACTAGACAGACTACTCTGTCTTTGGTCTGCAGCAATGAGAAGGAGGTCTCAAATGGAGGACTTGCGCTATTTATTGGAGAGGTGTTACTAAAGTCAGTAGAGTTCATAATTACTTCCCAGGTGCTTTTGTAGTTGCACATTTTGTTCTGCAGATTTGTAGCCTTTTCATTGTGAGTACTTTGATCACAGAACTCAACCACCTATAAAAAGCCAATTGGAAGAGAAGAATGATTACTGAAAAGCAAGTGAACACTTGTAGTAGCAAATCCCAGTCTACTATTTTTCCATTGCTCACCACAACCACAAATACAGAAATTCTTTGCCTGCTCTAAAGGCTATGGAGAATAAAATCTTTCTATGTCCTGGACCTTGGAAGAAGTAACCAAAGAAGAGTGTTCCCAAATAATCTGTCTCAGGGGTTACACAGGTATGTCCACACTGCAATCAGAGGTATGACTGGAGCTCAGGTGGGCGTACACATGCTATCTTTACTGCTATCAATAGACACACTAGCTGGATTAAAGATGTGGCAGCATGGGCTTTACAAACCCACCCAGAACCCTGGATATATACTCCACATTGCTAGTCTGCACCAGTGTCCATGCCACCATGTCTTCACTGCTATTTTTAGCCTCACTGGCTAGATTAAAGCTAGCACCAATATGTGTACCTGAGCTTCTGTTATACCTCTGAGTGCAGTGTAGACATACCTGTATTTAATCAATGTTGTAAGGATGCCCTGGTAATGCAGACACCATCAGTGAAGTTCACAGTTATGTAGTTACTATGGTGTGTCAGTGAATTGATACATAAGGCACTAACTCACCTGGGACACAACACACTCTGCCAGGGGATAATCATGCAGAAGGGGAAAAAAGTTTTCAAAACAAAAACCCTCTGATCTTCCTGGCTGGCAGGAATACTTTTAAAGAGGATAAACAGCTCGCTGTGTCTGTCCCCCATTGCTACTCCCAGCAGGGCAGAATTTAGCCCATAGAATATTTTCAAAGCTTCAGAAGTAAGGTGAGGAGAGTCTCTAGCAAGTTGCTGAGCACACCCAATATCCACACATTTTCATGGGAGTTTAGCACATCACAGGATTAGACTGTCACAAAGGAATAAACCCTCTCAATGTTGTAACAGAAAATGCCCCAACTGGGTAACTTTGTTATCTGACCCAAACGGGAGCAAAATTAGCCACGTCAGGGTATTTCCATACACCTGTGATGGGACAGATAGGCCCCACACTGGCAATGAAAGGGTTAATGAGAACCTATGGACCCAGTTGGCCCCATCCCGCTACACCAACAGCAAATGTCAGACATGGAGAGAGGAGCTAAAGGAAACTTAGCTAAACTCAGGGCTGCCCTGGAAGGAGAGCAGAACTCCGCTTCTCCAGAGAGAAGCCTGGTTTCAGATCAGAGTCTGAGCCAGCTTGCTGGCCTGACAAGCTCCTGTTAGAAGGGACAACCAGATCCTGGGGGATCAGCCGAAGCAAGAACTGTTTGGAGACAAGCCTTGAATAGAAAGGCTGGGTCCCACATAAGTTTCATTGGACAACTCTGTTTTGAGTTGTGTTTTTTGTTGTTGTTTTGTTGTTCCTGATTCCTGTGGAAGGGGTAGGACTCAAGTGAGCCTTGGCTGGAGGGCAAAAGCAATGCTACTTTGGACCTCGTAGACATAGCAGCATAGCAGCAGAGACCTGCAGCTAGATGAATGATACCCTGAGGGGGCACAAGGGGTCACTACAGAGGCAGCCCATGCAGAACAAACTTGGGGGAGGATGCAGGCACAGACCTAGCACCGGGGGAAGGGAGGAGGTCAGGACATTTAAAAAATATCAACACACATAAGAAAGAGACTCCCCACGAGTATGCACGTGGAGCAACTACTGAAATCAATGGTGGAGCAGAACACCCAGCAACACCAGCAGCAACAGTGGCTCCTACAGGAAATGGCCACTCAGCAGCAGCAACTGACTTGACTTAGCTGCTCAGCAGCAACAGCGACGAAGGCTGGTGCAATAGGGCATGACCTAACTGCAGGCTCCCATAATGGCCAAGCTTCTGCCGTGGGTCTGGTGGATACGGACCTGGCCTTGGCCCTGGTACCAGTCAGATTCATGAAGATGGGGTCTGAAGATGATCCAGTAACTTTTCTTGAAATTTTTCAATGGGTGGCAGTGGCAGCACGGTGGCCGCCGGAGCATGAGCAGTCTTACCAGTCACCTATTTGACCAGGACAGAACCACAGACTGCCAATTGTGGACTAGACCCAGCGATAGCATGGGATTATGCCTCCGATAGCAAGGTTTATGCCTGTGGCAAGGTGGCCATTTTAAACTCATTGGATATCTCTGGGGGCCTGGTCCTGCACGGTGGCACAGAAACTACAGGACTTGTGCTGGTGGTGTGGGGTGGGTTGGGGAGCTCGCAGGGCAGGGGACCGATAACAAGGTCTGGAGGGCCTGGAGTGAGGGGCTGGCGGGGAGCACCCTCCTGCAGTACCTGCTCAAGGAAAAACCTAGAGGTGGGCGATAAGGCTGCCCGCACCTCCTGGAGTACACGCTGGGTAGTATGAGGGGTGGAGAGCCCCTTGTGCTGGCCAAGCACCAGGGGATCCACCCAATCCCCCTGGTCATAGTCCAAAAGGTCTCCAATTCTGGTCGTTCCTGCTAGGACCAACCTCTGGTGTACCAAGTGGGACTCCACCACCTGCAAACCAAATTGGGGATTGTGTAGCAGGACCTCCGTGAGGAGATCTGCCGGTGGCCGCCACAGACCTGGTCACCGAAACCAGCTTTCAGGTCTGGAGGAGATCCTGGTAGTAGTCTCGCGGAAGACCTATCGGATGGAGATAAAAGAGCTGCCAGTCATATTGGAGCCCTCAGATGTGGTGAAGGAAGGCATGCACCAACGTGCTCCATGCTGAACTACCTGCACCATAAAGGAGTCTCTGCAGGGCCTGGAGGCAGAGGAGATGGACCTGACTGCACAGGCAGAACGGGCTCTGTCCTTCCTCCTCCAGGGGAAGACTCAACACACACCCCCCCCCAGAGACACAGAGCAGTTCTGGCCAAAAGAACTCTGGAGCTAACCTCTGGAGCCAGGCCAGGATATCCCAGGCTGGGCTCAGAGTGTTGTGCCGGTGCCAGAGCGTGGACAGTACCGGCTAGTTGAGCACCAGTGCCCTCCCCCACAGGGAAAGGCACTGGAGCAGTCCTTTCCACCTCCTCAGCCGCTCAGCCACCCTGCCCTTCAAATCTTGCTAGTTCTCTAGTGGAAGGGATGGGTGGCAGCAAGGTAAATGCCCAGATAGAGCAGCGGCCCCACGCTCCACCGAATGACCTGAAGCACGGGTGTGAGGGAACTCGCTACCATCCATCCCCGACCACCAGGCCAGAGCTCTTGACCCAGTTGACTGGAGTGGAGGAGGCCACCGAGTAGATAGCCTGTCACGCCTCCAACCTGCGACAGGTCACCCAGGTCCTGGACCACGAGGAGTATGTCATCAGCATATGCTGACAGGACCACCCGCAACTCTGGCTCATGGAGCACCCACTCTGTTAATCTCCTACAGAAGAGACGGAGGAAGGGCTCAATGGCCAGAGTGTACAGCTGGCCTGACAGTGGACATCCTTGACACACCCCTCACCCGAAGCTGACAGGTTTGGTCAGAGTCCAGTTGAGCCTGACCAAGCACTCCACGGAGGCATACAGGACCTGGAGAAAACCCACAAACTGGGGCTTGAAGCCGAATGCCCACAGAGTGCCCTGGAGATAACCGTGTTCCACCTTGTCAAACGCCTTCTCCTGGTCAAGGGACAGGAGGGCGAATGACAGACCATTCCTACACCCGCCCTCGAGGAGGCCCCGGACCAGATAAAGCTTTTTGAAGATAGGATGGCCCGGAATGGTGTTGGTCTGGTTGGGGTGGACCACATCCGCCAGCACGGACCCCAGCCGCAGCAAGATGGCCTTCACTGTGACCTTGTAGTCCATGCTGAGAGACGGGAGGCCAATTCTGAAGGTCACGGAGGTCCCCCTTCTTTGGCAGCAAGGTGAGTACAGCTTGCCTGCACAACAGGAGAGTCACCCCACTTCCTAAGGACTCAGCCCAGATGATGGCAAGGTCCAGACTGAGGACATCCCAGAACACGCGGTAGAACTCCACGGTCAGCCTGTCCATATCTGGAGATTTATTAGTGGGCATCTGATGGAGGGCTTCTGAGAACTCGATCAGAATGAGAGGCATCTCCAGCTGGTCCTGGTCACCTGCGCTGAATGTCAGGACTCCTTCCCAGAGCACCCTGCAGGCATCGGTGTCGGTCGGACCAGGGAGACGAGGCTGGCATAGAAGGTCTTGGCCCTCACATGCATCTCCACCAGATCTGTGAGGAGGGTGCCATCCTCTGCCAAAAGGCAGGTGACATGCTTCTTAGCCCCCTTCTCTTTCTCCAGGGCGTAGAAGAAGTGGGAGCTGCAATCAATCTCCCAATGGAAATGGATGCGGGATCAAACAAAGCACCCCGAGCCCAATGGTCTTCGAGGGCCCGGGGGAACCAACAGCTGAGCCAGTGCTTTGGACACTTAAAGACCAATTAATTCCCCCCCCAGGATGGACCTGACAGGGCCTAATTAGTGGACTAGAATGGGCTGGGAGAGGACTAATGAGCAAATTGGCCCATTAACACAGGAGGTAGAAAAAAGCACAGGAAGGCAGTGCAGGGGAGAGAAAGGCAGACTAGCAGAGCCAAAACCAGGAAGGATCTCTGAGTAGAGAGATCCCTTCCCTCTCCTCTCCTCAGAGAACTGAGGAGAAACTGAAACAGTAAATAATTATGGTGCACGGATCAGTAAGGGGGTGGGAAGAGCAAATGCAAATAAACTGCACTGGTGTGTTTGACAACTTAAGGTCCCTGAGTCTCTGAAGACAGAGAGAAGACAGGAGCAGGACATTGTCCTGTCAGAATGTCAATCTCTTAAAGCCATAGAAAGCTGGGGAAGGCCTATCTGTAGCTCATGTGAACCTTCTGCTAGGTGGTGTTAGCAGCAACAAGGGCCAGGTTCAATATCTGGGATAGAGAGCAGCTGAGGAGTGCATAGTCAGGTTCCAAGACAGAGTCAGTACCAAGGGTCAGAGTCCGAGTCACATTTTGGGGTCCAAGTCAGAAGGTGAAGTCCCAATCAAGCTGAGATCAGCCAGCTACGGAGAATCCATGCTGTTCCCTGGAATGCCCCTTAGATTTATATAGGGTGGGGAGCCAATCAGGAGTCATGGTGCTGCTGTCTGTCAGACTCCTGAAGGTGGGACTTCCCATGGTCTGTGTCCGCAGCAGGTCATGGGCAATGGCTGGCAGGATACTACTACCATTTTGTAGCAAGGTTTTCATCTATTGTGGCCTTTCTCAACAATCTGCTCAAGAACAGCAGCACGAGAAAGATCTGTTGGTTGGAAACCTGTGAGAAGGTCTTTCACCGACAAAGGCTCACCTCTGTAGAGAGCCCATTTTATACAGCCTGGACTTCACCAAGAAATTCCTCCTACACACTGATGCTTCTGAAGCTGGATTGGGGGCTGTCTTCTCTCAAGTGGTTGATGGTGAGGAACATCCCATTCTGAGTTACAAATTGTTGCCAAGAGAGGCCTACTCCATTATAGAAAAAGAGGACTTAGCTGTGAAATGGGCCATGGAGGCACTCCAATATTATCTTCTTGGCAATTAATTCACCCGGGTCGTGGATCATGCACCTCTACGATGATTCCATGCCATGAAGGACATCAACCCCCAACTCATGGTGATACCGCTCTCTCCAGACCTTCTCCTTCTGTGTCCGGCATAGGACTGGGTTGCTCACTGAAATGCAGACTTTTTCTCTCAGTAGAGGGGAGCTGCAGGGCAAAGCAGTGCCCTAAGTAAGATCCTTTGTGGGTGGGTGGGTGATGAGGCAAATAGGCCTGGCAATGAGAAGGTTAATGAAAGCCAGTGGAACCACCTCACTATACTTCAGCAAATGTTGGACATGGGGAGGGAAGGACTGGAAATGTTGCTCGGAAAGCAGAGGGGAAGTTTTTTGGGCAGAGTGATGGGTGGAAAGAGGCTTGGAACTGTGAACAAAGAAAGTACCTCCTGTTGTTTGATTCCTGCTGTCTTCAGAGTAACAGGACTTTGTGTATATTCTTTGTAAACAAACAGGATTGCATCAAAGAAATACTTTACTCCATATCAGTTTCTCCTAATGGAAACAACCTACAAGACCCCGAATATTGGCTATCCAATTGGGACAAAAAGCAGTAACAATACTTACAGAAGGGAGGCTTTGCATGTACATTATAGATGCTGGGGAAATTTGTGTTTTATCTGGTATAAATTTACATCCAGCTTCATACAGCTTTGTCTGTTGATCATATTTGCATTCTCTTGGCATGCAGCCGTTTCCCGTGCAGCTTGGGACTATATATTGACCAGTGACATCAGCCGAACATCTGAAGGAAGGTGAGATAGAAAGAGGCTTAGCTAACAAGCCACATATAATCAACAAATAATAATCTGTTATTTATTATTTCAATCATGGGAGGCCCAAAGCCTCCAAACATGATTGGCATTAGTTAGAAACCATGGGTCGTGGGTGAACCACAGACTTGGGGAGGCTAGGCCCCCGGCCGCCCCATCCCTTCTGCCTGGGGCCCTGCCCCTTCTGCCCACCTTCCCCTGCTGAAGCCCAGAGGCCTCCCCCACTAGCCCCGGAGTGCCCGGTGGGTGGGCAGCCAGCCCCACCCCCCCAGACCCAGAGCAGCAGGCAGGCGGGCAGGCAGGCAGCTGAGCACGGCCCCCAGCGCGGAGGGGGGCGGGCAGCATGCCCCCCCCCCACAGCACCAGGTGGGTGGGCAGCACAAGCACCGGCTCTAGCCGCCCAGAGTCCCTGGCTGCAGGCCGGCCTCCACTAGCCCCAGCCTGGGGCAAGGGTGCCGGAGCTCTCCCAAGAGTGGGAGGTCTGGAGGCTTCCACTCAAGGTGGAGGCAGAAGCAGCCCCTGCCTGTGTCAAAGGCCCCCCGCCCAGGGCAGGTGGAGGGACCCAGGCTCCCCCCAGCTGCCTGTGCAGCTGTCCCCGACCTGGTTCCAGCCAGGGTTCGGGGCCTCAGAGCCGCAGCCTGGCCATTATAAGAGCTGGGTGGGCAGCTGTGGGCAGGTGGAGGGTCCGTGGCTCCTCTTAGCTGCCTGCGCGGCTCTTATCATGGCCAGGCTGCAATTCTGCCCCCCTCTCACTCCCCCGGCTGGAGACGGGTCGGGGAGAGCTCTGCGGGCAGCTGTAGGGAGCTGGCGCGGAGTCACAGACCCTCCTCCTGCGCTGGGCAGCCAGGCAGCGGGGACATGGTTTGGGGGCTGCTCTCAGCCCCCCCACCCCCTACACGCACCCCAGGCAGGTGGAGGGTCTGCCACTGCTCCCCACAGCTTCCCAGTCTCCCCAGCTGGACTCAATGATGGCCTGGCCATGGGGTGGGGCTTGAGGGGGGAAGAGGAGGGGAAGGGGTGGGGTCCGGCCAGGCCCATCCACTTTCAAAAAGTGGGAGGGCTATGGCCCCCGCGCCCCTCCTGGTTCCGGCGCCACTGGCCCGAGGCCCCGGCCACACGAGAAGGAAGAGCCACAGCAGAGCGCGGCCGGAAGCAGGAGGGGGTGTGTGGGTGGGGCCACGCAGGCAGTTTGGGTAAGCTTAGCTTCCCCTGCCTTTGATATTCGCCGCCCATGTTAGACACCATCTCTGCTCCAAAGACTTTACAATCTAATTTACAAGTGGTCACAATAATAAAATACTGGTAGTCTTTTTTTTTTTTTCCAGAGGCATCCTCAAGAAATTATTTATAGGTTGTGTGTGAAACACCATCTGTGTGAAGAATAACAATGTAAGTGCCTCCACTATTCCATCAATATGCCTCAATCCAGACATGAAGGACCCTCTCCTGAGGTGAACTGATACTACATTCTCCATGCCCGTTCAATCACTGTCTCTGGGACAGAGTTCTAGGGCTATGGCTCACCCAACAGATCACCAAGGTACTAGCTATTCCCCCTGGAGCAGACTTAACTGGGAGATGGGTGCTCAATGGCTTAATTAGACACAGGGCTGATGTGCTAATGAGAGCAATCAACCTATCAGCTGGGAGCAGTTAAGAGGCAGGAAGGAAGTGCAAGAGGGAGGATGCCAGGAGATACAGGAGCTCAGGATGAGGAGATCTTTCCCTCTGCCACCCCAGAGAGTGGGCTATGTGGAAGTTTATGTACACTCGTATGTTGCTGCCCAAGGTTGTACTGATGAACTGGTGGAGGGGACCTAATAAATAACACACTGATGCTTATAAACCTGGAAAGTGTTCAGCCAGTTTGCAGTGTTTGAAAGGATGGAGCAGGGAGCCCTGTCACAGTCTCCATCAGTGGTGACTGCCAATTAGAGTGCCAACTGAAGTACAGAAGTTTGGTGATGTTGATATTTGTCCATTAGGAATTGGACTGAAAAAAGCAATTATTTCACATTGGTCAACAAGTGACTGGCAGATGGTAATGAATTTTAGGCACTACCAAACGGGTTCCAGTTCAGATCAGTGCCTGAGAGGTGAAAAGTTCTGTATCCCATTTCAAACCCACTGAGATATCCAGTCTCATTCTGTTTTTTTGTTTCTCATTGACAGAGTTGTACATTAAAAAACAACAACCTTAGATATGCAGAATCTAGAGAACATTATCATAAGATAGCAATAGGGCTAAAACAGGGCAATAATGGGGTGTGTACTTTGACCATGTCCCCTTTTAATATTTAAATAACACTAAACATGAACTAGTAAGAATGTTTTGGAACTTTAAGGATTCCCCCTCCCCCCCGAGGAACTTGAGAAAATATTCTTATTTACTACATGCTAACTGCTATTCGATAAAGCCATGGTAAATCAGAATGTAGAGAACGGGAACTCAAATCTGTAATTGCATCTAAATTAAAAGCTCATTTAGTGGTAAAAATGTGATGCATTACAAAATGATAGTGATAATTCAATGAGACTGATCTGTAGACAGCAATATTGTTAGTTAAACATTGTCCTATAGCTTCTTTTTTAATCCTACGAACAACAACTCGACAAGACTCTTCACATAGGGCTCAAAGTACAGACTGAACACAGATATCAAGTATGTGCCAAGTATCACTGAGCTATTTAAAATTTCATCAGCCGAAGACAAAATATAAAAACACTGCTACCTTGTTGCTTCAACACTTGCTTTTCCAGAGTTTACAGACACATAGAAAGGTGCGTCGTTATTATATTCATCAAATACTCCCCAACGAAGATGGGCCCATTCATGGACAAAAACTTTAGCTGTGGAAGAGCAGGAGCATATGTGAATTCTAAATACAACAGTTTACTTTATTTTTCTGTAGACCATTTAAACAAATTTAGGCCCAATCCTACAATCACCTCTGCTTGGACATACCCCTGTGCCCACACAGGACTCACTGTGGGATCCGGCTTGAAACCCAAATAGATCACTGTGTTCAGATTAACCCTCCCAGAATATTAACAGACCTAAAGTAAAGATCTGTTTCCATACAGTAGCTTCTGACTATTCCAGGTATCAATCAAGGTTTCTCATGTTACCCATGTCTTTTAAAATCATAATTCTTGGCTCTTATATAACACAAAGGAAAAGGTGTATAATAGAAAACCATAGAGAAGTTATTTTAACTTTAGCTCAGGGTAAAACTAAGGATTACATAGATAGTTGAAGGCAGATAAAGTGTAAAAGATTAGACAACCAGAATACTTTTCCAGAAAATATCTCACCAAGACAATCAAACCCCTTTGTTGCAGATGTTGGTAAAGCCATTGACATGGAGAATGTATATAATGTTGTCTAACTAAAGCTTTCAACTAAAGATGGGCCAAGGAAGCAGAGCTCAGCTCAGATTAAGTTTAAGTCATAATTCAATGTTTGAGTTCAATGCTTCACCCGGTGAGCATTGGCCTGCTAAACCCAGGGTTGTGAGTTCAATCCTTGAGGGGGCCACTTAGGGATCTGGGGCAAAATTGGTCCTGCTAGTGAAGGCAGGGGGCTGGACTCGATGACCCTTCGGGGTCCCTTCCAGCTCTATGAGATAGGTATATCTCAAATATTTATTTATTTGACTTAACTAGAATCCAATGAATTATTCTAAGGAGATTTTTGTCCCAAACTGCCAGAAATCTGATGAGAAAGACTGTTCTTGTGAGATTTCCACCATTTTAGGCCAACAAACCTCTAAATTTTTGATCCAAGCTAATGCAGGTTTGTCTTGGATTTGAATCCAAATAACCTTGCACATTTACCAGGGTTCAGATTTGAGGGACTGGTTTTGACCTAGCTCTATTTTAAATGAAACACATAAATGGTTGATTCTAACTTGTGTATGGAACAGAGATAAATAAATTGGACAGTATATTGGTTAAATGGGCATAGGAGAAAGTCATTGTTAATGACAGGAGGTTACACTGCACAAAACAGAGGTCTCTATTGAGGCTTTTTTATTTGCTTATTAATGGCCTCACATAGGCATTGCCCATGTAGTCAAAAAACATGGTGATGAAATCAAAATGGGAATATTGTTAATTCCTTGTGAATGTACACTTACAAGAAAGGTAGTTGGGCAAATGTGACTTTCAGAAGTTCCAATAAAAACCTTCGTGTCCTCAGAGCAGGATTCGCTCATGAGAGTTTGGTCTATTCTAGAATCCTCTGGGACTGATTTTACCTGCATGTTCACCAGGTTACACCCACTGCAACTCTCAGATTAGTTTACTGCACTGTAATGTTAGGATATAGATTATTTCCAAGTCAAAGCAATGATTTAAGAGGAAAACCAACCCTCATTTACTGTAAAAATATTAGCCAGAATTTTCAAGAAACTGGTAATTTTAGGTGCCCCCATTTCTGATTGTTCAATTTAAGACTCACCCAGGGAGCCTGATGTTCAACACTTTGTGAAAAAACAGGCTCTTTTAAAGTTTTGCAGGTTGGGCAACCAAAAACTGAGGCATCCCAAATCACTAGTCACTTTAGAAAATCTTGGCCATTGCATATTTATAACAACAAAAGCAGAAAATTAAGGTCCAATAGATGGTGCTACCTCGTGATCCATAGATGTTATACAAATTGTCATTTAACAGGAAGTTGGGAGTGAAATGAATGTATCGTCCCTTTTCCCCACATCCTCCATATTGCAGCGTGTAAGGATCATCTCCGTACTTCAAGAAAGGATTAGCCACGATAACATCTGCCTAAAAATAAAATAGCCCTTGTTTAAAGAGCAGCAGGAAATGGAGGGTGGCAGATGATTCTGTTGAATGGGCTCATCCTGCAGCTTTTACTCACGGAACGCTCCCATCGATTGTTTCCCTGGGTAAGGATTGCAGGACTGGACACTAGAGGGCAATACAAATTCTAAAAATAGCAATTTATATTCCCTTGTTATTGGAAAAACTTAGGGCTTGTCTACACGGTTGGGTAACGCACTACGGGGGTGAGGGGGTGGGGGCTGATTTCTAAAGTGCAGCACTACTTAAAGTGCATCAGGGAACATTTAGTGCACACTAGCAGGGTCTACAAGGATCAATTACTGAGCAACATGTTAGTGTGTTTTAGAAATCATACCTCCATAGTGTGCATTACACCACCCTGTAGACAAGACCCTATGTCTTAAGCGTATGGACACACAACAAATACTTTTGATTTGTAAGGGTGCTCTAAGTCTTACCTTATCATATGACTCTGTTTTTACACTTAAATAGTGAGGTTTTGGCAGCCAGTGCAGAGGAATTATAATTTTTACAGCCTTGAAAAAAAATCTCTGTTTTGTAGCATTGAACAAGTAAGTAGAAGCTTCTTTAACCATGTCCTGGTAGGGAAAGAAAAGAAAAGTTTTATGAATTAAAAATTGAACAGTAGAGGCAATGAGTAGTTTAGCCTTGCCAGGAAAGAAGAGTACATAAAGTAACATTAAATATATGAAGGCATAGAAAGAAACCAACCTTGACCAAGGGAAGGGCTGGGACAGATTATTTCCCTCATGGATCAAGGAGAGACCAAATTGTAACTCTGAAAGACTCTGGATTGCTCCTAGGACAGAGCAAATATATAACGCCCCTTGCTCAGGGCTTATGATAAAAAACACAATCTATCCCTTAAAATAAAACCTGAAAGAGATCATTCCAAACATGAAATTTCCTCAAAAAAGTTACATGGGCTTGAGGTGAAGAATGGTTCAGTCCTGGACCAGTCCTTTTCATTGATCTGTAAAGTGTACTGTGGTGCTTGATGAATCAAATAAAATAATAAATAGTAAGTAATAACCTGTGGTTTCCTTTTTCTTCTCCCTGGGATTCCTCATTTTTCTGCTCCTCTTCTATTAGGTTCTACTTTCTTCCTGCCTCTACAGTGGGCACTACTTTGTCACTATTTTCCTGTTCCCCTCCTCCTTGCTCCTTCCCCACCTCTCCTGAGTAGTTTGGGGGTCACTAGTTAATGGCTCTGCCTGCCTCAGTTTATTGTTCTCTTTACAGCAACTGAATGCTCAATGACCAAATCATGTGAACATGGAGCAAAGATCTACACTGTGACACTGAGAACTTAAAGAATAACTAAAAACAGAAATATCACTATATATATACATATATATATATATATATATACACACCCACACCCACACCCATACATATACACACACCAAGGGTTTTTAAGAACACAGCGAATATCTGCAAGGACTGGGGGAAAGGAGGGATAAAAGCAAATGGCAAACATTGTAATGGAGGTGCAGTAATTGGCAATTAAATATCCATGTTCTGGAGATTCTCTAGTCTAAGGTACTCATGTTTTGGAAAGATGTAATTAAGAAGGAGATGATACATAGAATCAGCCTGACCCTGAGCCATAATATTCCTTCAAGAGATGAGTACACTAATTTCATTAACAGCAGCACTTGAATAAAAATTCAAGCTAAGAACAAATTTAGTAACCATAGAATTGATCTAGCTCCCATGAAAATGAAAAATAAATAAAAAAAAACCCTTGACATTAATGGGAGCTGGAACTGGTCTTTTAAGATTACTGCTAATCTAGAGGTAGAAATAACCTGAAAGTCTGAATATCACTGAATGACAAATATACAAATGTTCTTACCTTTATGTTTCTAATGATATTGTAATCTTCTGGTAACTCAGGGTTAATTGCAATAACAATATCCTCATAGCCACCATTTTTCAGCTGTACCATAGAACCTCTCACCACAGGTAGCAGAAATAAAAGAACCAAGCTCTTGAACACCCTCATTGTCCCGTTCCCCACAATTTTTTGTTATAAAAATGATGGCACAGCAGCGCTATTTATACAATTGCTTATTCACACAGAAGAATTTGTATATTTTATAGCAGGTATATATGGATCTACTGTGTAAATCAAGGTTGCATAACTGCGTCCAATCTGATGGTGTCAGGTTATATATTAATACACTAGGGAAATTCCTAAAGACTGTAATATACTAAATCTGAACTATTTCCTCATCCATTTGATGCATCCTGAAGTGACCGATGTCGTGTTGTCATGAATATATTGTAAATAGTTTATAAGGAATTTAAATTTTACAGTATCACAAATCAACTTGCAAACACGGCAGTTCTGAACTTCTATGAGAAAACTGATCAGTGCAACAGCTATGTACTTAGGCCCTCTCAGAGGTCCAGAGAGGCCTGGCCCACTTCCAACTTCTGAGGCCCCTAGCCACAATGAAAATAAAAAATGATGACACATGAAAACAAAATAAGGCACCAAAAAACCGAGTGAGACAATTTGAATTTTTTTTATTTAACAAATGCTTTTCTAGCTTTTTTCTGTGCAAATGCACTAATTATTGAGGAAATATCTAGCTTTCGTGCAATGTCACAGTTGATATTAAGCATGGCGAGCCCATTCAAATGCTCTTGTCCCATAGTTGAATTTATCAGAGGGGTAGCCGTGTTAGTCTGTATCCACAAAAACAACGAGGAGTCCAGTGGCACCTTAAAGACTAACAGATTTATTTGGGCATAAGCTTTCGTGGGTACAAAACCCACTTCTTGCATCTGAAGAAGTGGGTTTTTTACCCACGAAAGCTTATGCCCAAATAAATCTGTTAGTCTTTACGGTGCCACTGGACTCATTGTTTTTATAGTTGAATAGTGATAGCTCTTTACCTGCTTCAACATGTTGAGGGTGCATTCATCTGAAGCCACTGATGCAAGGAAACTGACAAAAATACGCAATGCAATTGTGATATTAGGAAACACCCCAGAGAGTCCAAGTTTGAGTATTTCTTGAAGCTATTCCTTTGGCTTGCAATCCAATTTAAAGTCTGTGGAATATATCCGTTTGAGGAAGATGACCTCGTCACTGAGATCTTTTGAGATTTCTTTGTTGTACTGTTGCTGAAATTGTTCAGCTGCAGAAAGTAGATCTTCATTACTAAGTCTGTTGAACTGCCAAAGAATTCCCAAAAGGGTACAAATTAGTCGCAGTGACTCAAAGCGATGTGTAAGACCTGATTGAATAGAGTCAATGACAAGGAAGACATTGACCCTATAATGCTGCTTGGCATTGGATTCAGTAGGTAAGTTGCGATTGATGGAGAACTCAGATGAAATGCCAATATTCTGTGCTACTAATTTGGACTCAGGATCGCATCCCATTGTTCACAAATCTGTTGAATGTCATTGATAAGACTTTCAATGTTATCCCTCTCAAGATCATGTGTAGCATTGCATGCTTCAACTACCAGATAAGTTGGGTGGATCATTGTAAGTAGCTTCATCCACAAAGATAACATCAGAATGCATTCAAATTTGGACATGTGCTTCTGAATAGACTGAAGTTCAGTTCGAGCCTGTGCAGTGAGATTGAGAGATTGAAGTTCATTTAAAGCCATTCTCACTGAATTCAAATGCTGAGCAACTGGTTGAACACCATCAATCCATGCAGACCATCTAGTTTTGGACATCCCATGCAGTGAAACAGGAAGATATTGCTTCAGAATTTCCCACCTTTGTGGACTGCTACTGAAGAGATTGTACATTTGCTGAACAGTTCCAAAGTAAGTAATTTCCTCCTTGCATGATTCAGCACAGTCAACACCTACAAGGTTTAGTGTGTGGTTTCCACAGCTGGAGAAAATACAGTTTGAATTATGCTCAAGCAGAACTGCCTGTACACCTATGTACTTCCCAGCCATATTAGATCCATTGGCATAGGCTTGACCAATGCAGACTTTAAAATCTAACTTAAAACCTTCTAGAATTGCTAGTACTCAAGCAGCAATTTCTTTTCTAGTTTTTCTCGTGAAATTATCAAACAAAATAAACCTTTCTTCAATTGAAAATGTTGAGCTGTCTACATTCTTAACATATCAAATAACCATAGTAGCCTGTTCCTTGTGAGAACAATCTGGAGTGGCATCAACAATGATTGAAAAATACTTGGCATTTCGAATCTCATTAAGAATTGTTGTTTGTCCGAATGACCCACATAGCTCAATAAACTCATTTTGTATGCGTGTGGAGAGACAATGGACTTGCATGCGATTTAGACTCTCTTGCGATTCTCAAATGTGTTTAACATGCTCTGATAAAAGTAGGTCATATTTGCTGAGGAGCTCAAGTATGCCTGGAAAGTTTCCATGTGCACGATCACCAATACGTTGACTGGAACCAAAGAAAGCCAATCCCCGCTCAGAAAGAAAAAGGATGAATTCAGGATGCACTCAGGAAGTTTTTTCCAGTTATTAGTTTCTGTAGAGAGTTCAGTCAAGAAGAGTAAATTCTCAACTAAACTTTCAGCTGATGCTGTCCTACTGGCTGATTTCCATGGAACATANAGAGTTCAGTCAAGAAGAGTAAATTCTCAACTAAACTTTCAGCTGATGCTGTCCTACTGGCCGATTTCCATGGAACATACTCTCATGTGATGGTATTCGGTCTTTCAGCTTCCTCCAACCTCTGTTGATGCTCCATCCTGATTGATCAGAGAGAACTGATGCATTTGCAGCACTTTTGTTCAAAATGAAGCAGGGTGCACAGTACAGAGATTGGTTATGCTGGAGTACGGGAAAACAGTCTATTGTGCAGGTCTCACCATTTGGAAGAGTTTTTGTCAGCAGATGAGTAGGGAAAGCGTGATTATCAGCATCTCATGGAATGTTACTTGGAATTTCAAAACAACTAATTTGAAGAAAAGATTGCATTTGGGCAGCATTGCTCTTGTCAATAATTTCACTGTCAGTCACAGTCAAACCTGTTGTACACATGAATTGCTCTTGCTGTGTAAGATCTACATCTTCCTGTTGCTGTTGAGTTTCTTGATNACTTAGTTCTAATTTGAATTTGTCTGGTTTTAACTTCCAGGCCTTGGTTCTTGTAATGACTTTCTCCATGAGATTAAAGAGCCTGGTATATTAAAGAGATTAATGCCTAGTACAGGGGTCGGCAACCTACGGCACGCGAGCCGATTTTGCCTGGCACGTGGCTGCCAGCCAGGGTCCCGGCCCCACTCAGCCGAGGCTGAGCAGGGCCAGCGGCCAGGACCCCAGACTGGCGGGAGGCGCGCCCCCTAGCTCCCTCCTTCACCACGCTCAGGTTCTGCGGCTCCCGGAAGTGTGAGCCGCCGGGGCGCGGAGCCCTGAGCCTGCTCCGGGAGGGGCAGCGGCGGCGGCGGCTCACACTCCCGGGAGCCGCAGAGCCTGAGCGCGGCGAGGGGGAAGCCGGGGGGCGCACGGGGACAACTGCCCACATGCATCCGCTGCAGGAGCTCCCCCCGTGCATCCGCTGCAGGAGCTCCCCTGCGCTCAGGTTCTGCGGCTCCCTGGAGTGTGAGCCGCCGCCANTGCTCTACCTTTCAATGCGCACTTGATCCGGCACCATCCACTAGTAGTGGTTTGTTTATATAATCAGCTGATCTGAGAGGACACGTTCATCACGGTCTAATCTTGTGCCATCAGAACCGATATATTGTTATTAATATTTGTGAACATTTTAAACTCTTTAATATGACCAAATCTATATCAGTTGTTAAAAAAAATATGTTTTTTACCAAATCACATCTCTTATTTGCTTAAATTTGCAGCTCTAAGCTGAGAGAGCGTGTCACATTTTGGTCCGATAGGGATGCGCATAAAAACAAGTTGCGAAACTTATCAAATGCCAAAAAATTAACAAGTGTCTAAATTTTGAGGCCCCCTTTGAACTTGAGGCCCAGGCCAAATGGCCCTCCTAGGCCCTCCCCTCCCCGCCCCCCCCCATTGTCCCTGAATGTACTACTGAATGGGACAAATGCAGATTGAGTGGCAAACACAGATCAATGCTAATCTATGTGATTTGAGAGAGAAATTCCATATGGAATGTATCAGAGGACCTATTAGTTTTCATTAGATGCTTTAGTTTAAATAGTATTACAGCAATTAGTCATACCTGCCAATATTTGAAATCTACTATATAAATAAAATAGGGACAATTGGTATGTACTGTAAGTAACTTTATATTCTAATATGTGTAATTTAAATTGCTTTCCTTTTTGTAGAGAGAACACTTCCACTCGGCTTAGCTGTTTTACTTCAACAATGCATATAACTGCAGTTATAATTCACAGATGCATTGATTTTAAGGCCACCAGGGACCGTCGGATCATCTAGTCTGACCTTCTGTATAATACAGGCGATGGAATTTTATGATGACTAAAGCATGTCTTCCAGAAAGGTCCAGTCCTGATCTGAAGACTTCACCTGATGGATAATCCACCATTCCTTGGCAGTTTGTTTCAATGATTTATCACTCATACTGTTAAAAATAGGAGTACTTGTGGCACCTTAGAGACTAACAAATTTATTTGAGCATAAGCTTTCATGGGCTACAGCCCACTTCTTTGGATGCATAGAATGGAACATACAGTAAGAAGATGTTTATACATACAGAGAACATGAAAAGGTGGAAGTAGCCATACCAACTGTAAGAGGCTAATTAATTAAGAGAAGCTATTAACAGCAGGGGAGAAAAACTTTTGAAGTGATAATCAAGATGGCCCATTTCGGACAGTTGACACGAAAGTGTGAGGCTACTTCAACATGGGGAAATAGATTCAATTAGTGTAATGACCGAGCCATTCCCAGTCTCTGTTCAAACCACAAAAGCTTATGCTCAAATAAATTTGTTAGTCTCTAAGGTGCCACAAGTACTCCTGTTCTTTTTGCTGATACAGACTATCATGGCTGCTACTCTGAAAACTGTTAAAAATGTGTGACTTAGTTCTAATTTGAATTTGTCTGGTTTTAACTTCCAGGCCTTGGTTCTTGTAATGAATTTCTCCATGAGATTAAAGAGCCTGGTATATTAAAGAGATTAATGCCTAGTATATTCTTCCAAGGAAGGTATTTACACACCATAATAAGTCATCTCTTGATTTTTTTAAAACCAACTAAATAAATTGAGCTTCTGAAGTCTCTCACACTGAGATACGTTCACCAAACTTTGAATCATTCTTGTAGCTATTTTCTGAACTCTTTCCAATTTTCCAACATCCTTTTTAAACTGCAGACACCAGAACTGTACACAGTGTTCCGGTATTGGTCTCACCAGTGTCACATAAAGAGGCAATCTTCTCCCTGCTGCTACTCACAACTCCCCCTTTATACACCCAGAGATTGAATTGGACCTTTTGGCCACAGCACAGCACTGGGAGCTCATGTTGAGTTGTTTGTCCACTCTGACCCCTAAATTCTTTTCACAGTCACTGCTTTCGGAGATACAGTTCCCCATTCTCCATGACCTGCATTCTTTGATCATAGATGTAGGATTTTACATTTGGCTGTATTCAAATGTATTTTTGTTTGACTCAGTCCAGCTTACCTAGCTATCCAGATCACGCAGTATGACTGGCATGGCCTCATCATTATGTACCACTCTCCCAATCTTTGTGTCATCCCTACATTTTATCTGCAATGATTTTATTTACTTCCAAATCATTGATAAAAATATTGAATAGTCTTGGGCAGAGAACCAATACCTGGGTAACCCCTCTAACAACACCCTCATTTGATGATGATTCCCCAACAACAACTACTTTTTAAGAGCTATCAGTAAACTAGTTCTTAATCCATGTAATGTGTGCTCTATTGATTTTTAATCAGAATGTCATGCAGTGCTAAGTCAAACACCTTACAAAATATAAGTAAAAGACAACTGTGTAGAGGTCATAATCAAGCAAACTTGGAATCTTATCAAAAAATCAAATCAGGTTTGTTTGACAAGACCTATTTTCCATAAAATCACATCATTTACATTCATTATATTCCCATCATTTAATTCTTTATGGACTGAATCTCATATCAGCTTTTCCATTAATTTGCCCAGGACTGATGTCAGGCTAACCAGCCTATAATTACCCTGTGTGATGGATTAGTATGTGTCTATTTCAGTCTGCAAACCCTATTCTGTTTTGTGAACACCATTCTAGTTATAAAATTATGCTGTACCTTCACTTTGGCACTGCAGCCTTCATCTTGAGCTGAAAACACACCTAAGGTGTCAGGAAAAATCCTTGCATCTGGCAGCAGGCTAATAATGGAGAGCAAACAAGAGTCATCAACCTGGATAGTCTTCTATTTCAATGGAAGCATCCTAGAACAATCTGCTGGCTGCAGTTTCCCAATCTGGACTTCAGGTGGACTGGAACTAAACAACAAATCACTTGATGAGAGAATTGAAGCTGCTCAGAGGAGTTCCCTGACAGACAGAATGGGAATGTTATGAAAGGATAAGTTCTGTTCTGAGGTGGTACTCTTTCATTGGCCACCCAATGAGACAAGACTGGGCTGGAGGAGAGGAAGTATAAAAGAATCTTGTGCTCCCTGGAAGACAATGAAGATGATCCAAAGGACTCACAAGAGGGATGAGGAAACTGAGCAGAGTCTTGCGTGCAGCTGTTTAATATTTTTTCATAGATCTGTATATCGCTTGTGATTGTTTAAAAGTGCTTCTGTAAAGTCTGTGTGTCCCTTGTTTTAACTGTCACGAAATCCCTGAAGGGTGAAACACTCATTCTGAGTACACACAAGGGTGAATCTGGAGAGAGGGCATGCAAAAGCTATTGGGGAAGACTAGCTCAGTAAGCTTAAAAGCACATGGGACCCAAGGTTTGGGATCTAATACAGCCTGGTGATCACCCTCACCCGGGGCTATATCATCCAGGTTGTCGTACTGGCCATTTTTGAATATTAGTCCAACATTAGCACACTTCCAGTCTCCTGCAATTCCTCAGCCAACTCTTATCAATTTTCTACACTTCATGATTTCTAATTTATACTGATTGCTCTCTACTTCCTCCCCGGCCCTTTGTTACATATTGTTCTTTAATTTCTAACTGCTGCCTTCACTTCCCCTCACAAGCAGCTCGGCCTTTTAATCAAAGTTGTCCTCTATTGTAATTGTAGAATTGGGGCTTTTTGGCCATCTAGTAAACTCTTCTTATATAGCTCCCAATTTTCATTCACTTCTGTCCTAATTTTTACTCCCAAGCAATTTCACTCAGAATTTTCCTCAGCTGGGGGAAAACTAGACCTTTTAAAGCACCAAGTGTATATATTTCTGGTTGGGATGCATCTGTATTTTGGATTAACTTTTCCACCTCTGGCAGCCCTCCCACTGCTATCCCACACTGCATTGCTTCATACCTGGATTGACCCATCTGTTTACCTGTGTCCTCTGCTGCTCTGGGGTCAGGCTGACCAGATGTTACTTCCCTGTTTAATGCTGACACACACCAGGTGCACCCCACATGTGAGTGCACACTCCCAGGGTCGCATACCCTTCTCAGCATTATAGCAGCCATGCCTCCTACTTCCAAATGGACCTATGCAGAGATCATGGATTGCCTTGAGATCTGCATAGATGAGACAGCGCAGTTCTGCCATAACAGCAGCCACTCGATTGCCATGGTATACAAGGCTTTATTGAAGCAAATGACAGAGTGGGGTCACTTCTGGGACAAGTTCCAGTACCACAACAAGGAAAGGAGCTCCAGCAGTGTTGCAGAAAAACCATGGACAACACCAGGACCTCCAGCAATGCTCCCAGCACCTGCCCCACCTATCTACACTGAGCAGACCTGGATTTTTGTCAAGGAGACCACCACCAAAACCAGATATTTTGCAGACAGTACCAAAGGCAGCCAAGAGGCCGAGGAACCAAGCCCTGACCAGGACTCTGAGGAGGAGATTTCCCTCAAAAGTCAGGATGTCTTCCCCACACAAGACACCAAGGCTGAGACAGCATTGGAGTAGCTCCTGGAACCCAGCAGACACCTAGCATGGCAGTGTTTGGGAGGGACTGCACTGGCACCTGGAGAATTTAAGATCTTCAGCATTTATTTATCTGATACACCTCTACCCCGATATAACGCGACCCGATATAACATGAATTCAGATATAATGTGGTAAAGCAGCGCTCGGGGGGGGGGGGGGGGGGGGCGGGG
>QXTE01000110.1:146839-162994 GCA_003942145.1 Platysternon megacephalum | reverse complement strand
GCACTCCGGCGGATCAAAGCAAGTTAGATATAACGCGGTTTCACCTATAACACGGTAAGATTTTTTGGCTCCCAAGGACAGTGTTATATCGGGGTAGAGGTGTATATCATGTAAGCAGAGTCAGGATGAGCTCTACCCTGACATCTGGTGGTGAATTATGGCGAGTGTGGAAAAGAACTTCAGGGGCTGATCTTGTTTGCATAGGCACACCCACCCCACCTAGGATGAGCCCACGGCAGCCCAAAATGGTCACTTTGGCTGCTGTGGGATCCCCAGTTTCTCTGTTATTGGGGCAGGAGGAATAAAGTGTTGTTACCCTGATTATGTGAATCAAGGACAATGAAACTGTTTTATGACAGAGGGTCTCACCATCACCTAAGTAGCACTTGCTAGACAAGGGACATTGGTTCCAAAACCCAGTGAGTAAAGAGAGATTGGGGACTGGTATTTGTGCTGGGTGGCATGAGTGCCTGTTGATGGTCTGAAACACTAATTGTACTATCTCCACTGTTGAATAGCAGAGCTAATTTTGATTCTATTAAGAGTCTAGTTATAGGCTACTGAGCTGAATTCACTTTGGGCCAATGGTGTACCAGCACTGGAGTTCCCCTACTACAAGCTGAAATCACTGAGAGCTGTGTTAACTAGTGGGGGAACCTGAAGATTTATTGCTAAGCAGCTGGCAGCACGGAGCAGTTTGTGGGATGGTTGGCCTGGCCCATGGGACGACGAGTAGAGCGGAGCAGTTTGCGGGATGGCTGCAGTGGCTCACGGGACAGCTGGAGGAGTGGAGCGGCTGGTGGAGTGAAGGCTGCAGCAGAACCCCATGGAGAGGCGGGGCAGTTGGCCTCGGACCACGTAAGGTGCCCCTTAATACCCCGATTGCCCCTTTCTCCCCCTCCACCCAGGCTGGGGGTGGGGGGTGGGGGTAAGACTCTGCAGATAAGCTTTTGAACTCTGGGGCTGCACTGACCAGGGACAGAGACTTTTGGGTGATTATTGGGTTGCTGGACTCAAGAGACTTTTGGGGTGTTGGACTTTTGGGACTTTGGGGGTGGGTCTTTTGCTAATGGTTTGTGTTATGAATCCTGTTTGTGGTGTTTTCCCAATTTAATGCTGATGTCGTTTACCTCATGTTATTAAACATTTTCTGCTACACTCCAACTCTGTGCTTGCGAGAGGGGAAGTATTGCCTCTTAGAGGCACCCAGGGGGTCGTATGTAATTGTCCCAGGTCACTGGGTGGGGGCTCGAGCCGGTTTTGCATTGCGTTATTGAAACGGAACCCCTAGATACTGAACCCGGCCCTTGTTGCTGCCAACTCAGATGGGCAGAAGGGTTACAAACACGGGTTTGGATACAATGCGGTAAAGCAGCGCTCTGGGGGGGCGGGACTGCGCACTCCAGAGGATCAAAGCAAGTTCGATATAACGCGGTTTCACCTATAACACGGTAAGATTTTTTGGCTCCCAAGGACAGTGTTATCTCGGGGTAGAGGTGTATATCAAATTCTACAGCCATCAGCCAAACCATAATCCCCTTCCCATGCACCCGCTCTCTCCTCGTTGACCACCACTCCCCTAATCCCCATGGTTGAGGCTGGTGGCACTTCAGAGGTTAAAAATTACACACATTGTAATGCAGGCATCTTTACTGAAATGGCAGAAGCTCATGGGCTGGATCAGAACTTAGTGACTAAGGAGGAAAGCCCGGCAGCTAAGGGCTGGATGGGAGGAGAGTGGACAGGATGTTCCTGATGTGAGGCAAGAAACTAGCCTTGAGCTGGAAATTGACTGAGGACTGCAGCCTGCCAGGGGCCGTTGGTAGGAGGGCAGACCTGACCTGGGTACATGTGTTGACCAGAACCCAGCAGCTGGCTGTTAGATAGTGAGAGGGCTGTTGCTGCTGGGAACCTGCCTGTTAGGAAGGTGGTTGAAGGCTGAAGCGAGTGGGACTGAAGGCACTGTTGTGTTGATGGTGTATTGGACTGGACTTAGAGACTCTGTTACCCTGGAAGGGAATGAATGCTTTGAAGTGGCTTAGCCAGAGGGCCAAGTTACCTCTATGGCTAAAGCAGGCTGAATATCATTGTGGGGAAACTGAGGAAGAGTGCTGCAGTGCTGGGTCTTGAAGGGGTGTTCTGGGATGGTCAATCTTGTAACAGAGACCATCACTGCTTCTGAGCCATGGACCTATCTGAAGAAGTGGCAATGTCATGGGGAGATTGCCATGTAGCCCCCATTTGACCTTCTGCACAGCCTCACCTACCAATTTCCACAGTCTTACTTCCCTCTCCACTGCAGTAATACAGTTCACCAAGTAGCATTCCAGCCATGCGAGTGCCACCACCCTATTTAAATTTAAGAATGTCATCCAGTGCTATGTAGAAAGTAATCTTAGTGCAGCACAGCACATAAAGCCAACTATACAAAACCCGGGGAATGCTATTTTCCATTACAGTGGAAGAAGGAAGTATGGCTCTGCATAGAATTCACTTGTGGACTCTTGCATGCACAAAGTTCTTATATTACTATTATAGCAGATGTAGCTATATCTTATCAGTAATCTAACTGCACTTTGGAAAGACTGAAAATGCTTTTACAAAGCCATTTTAAGAGACAAAGTTCATGCAGATAGCAGGATCAACCGTAAGTATACTAGTGGCTTTAGCAAAAAATTCTTGGTACCTTGATCACCTGAACACACACCATGCCCACAACATAGAAATACAGGGGAAAAAAAAAAGTTTGCTAAGCATAAAATGGGGTGGCTTTCATTTTCCAGTTATTGCTTCCATTCCCCACTTTTCATCTTCCATTCTCTCACCCCACCACCCGCTTAATTGTTTTGAGCTCCTCCCTTATGTCAGTTCTGTTCCCTTTTATCTTTCTCTTCTTTCCTCTGGATCCCATCTTCCTGTGTCTCACGTATTTCCCCCATCTCTTTCCTACCGAACACAATCAGACTGGCTCACACCGATAGCACAAAATCAAGTCGAAGGCACTTGACCTGCATGATTAAAAATAATGAGTTATTAAAAATAATTCTCCGCATGGTGTTTAATGAAGCCTGTCCCTTTAAATCATGCACACAATGGCTTCAGCCCTCCACCACAGGTGTTACAGTTATGCAGTGATACAGTTAACAACTCATCATTTGCATTATAAACCTTGATTAATAGTAGAAATGGGCAAAAAGAGGTGGTGTGTGGACTAGGTTTAAGTTACCGTTTTAGTTGAAACAGAATCATTTCTTACTTTCAGGTTCAATGGTTCCTAAATCATGGAAGTATTTTTATGAGAGTTTGACTCCAAATGGCTGAAAACAGATTTGCAGCTGCATTTTCTGAGTGAAGAAGCACGTTGGGTTGCAGCATTCCGGGGAAACTTCTTTCACTCACGTTTTTTAGTCTCCACTAAACACACAGTACTTGGCTGTGTATGAACCAGTAACCAGCATGAAGCTTTTTCCTGCTTCAACACATGATCCAAATGGGTGCACTTCTAAACCAACTGTTAGCTGGCTGCTCCCTCTGGATGCCATGACATGCATGAGAGCTGAATTATAAAGATGTTCACCATATTGGCAGCTGCAGGAAGCCTCACTGTACATCTTCTTTTGCATACAGATTTAGACCTTATCTCATTCAATTTAATTACAGTTTTTTCATCATACTGTATACATAAAATATGTAATCAAGTGCCATAAAGCTTTAAGTGGCATGAGTTTAGGGTGTATATATGCAGTACATACAATGTTGTTTTAATTTGACTGGGCCATTCAGGCATGCAGTGTACATGCAGTATGATACTGCTACTAAATCACAGCAGTTTCATACAGTTCTGCATTATGGCTTTCCAACTATTTTATACACCCATTTCCTGTACTAGTGCAATTATTTTTGCGTATTTCTTGAAAGCATCTAAACAAATCCTAGAAAAAGAAGTGGCCGTCGTCCAAAGTTTCATCTTAACTCACAGTAGATTTGTTGCAGTTTCTGTGATAATTACTTTCTTCTTTTTCTTTAAAGCACATATGGTTGCACTTGTAATAAGGCAAACTGCTGTTATTAACCCAAATGCTAGCAACACTATCCTTGAAACACTGTACTCAATATTACCAGCGAAATAATCCATTGCAGGAACCAATGTCACTGTTTGTGCTATATTAGATATATTAGAGTGCAAGGAGGCTTTATCGATGGCACGTACAGCCACATATATGATGGTGATATTTTCTGTTGCAAAGCTTCTGGTTTAAATACAAATATTTCCTTGTACCCAGCATGCTGAGGTGTCAGAGTGCAGGTATGCACCAGAATAGCATTATCAAAGTTGCCTCTTACTTTCAGAGGACTTTCACTTGTTCTTATTTAGAAACTTGCAGCTGAAAATGGAAATATGTCAGAGATTATACAGCATGTATTTAACCCTGTAATTAAAACTGTTGATCTGTTCCTTTAGAAGCAGTTAAATTGTTAGCAGCACAAGTGAGCGCCTATTCCAATCACCCAATTAACCCATCTGAACAGTGAAGGTTGCATGCTGGACAGATCCCATAACAGAACACTTGCTCTGCTAAATTGAGGGAGACTTGAGGAAGCACTTGTGAACTTTAAATTCTTACTGAAGACAAAGATTCACTACATTGAAATTAATAGCCAGAATGGGCTAATTCTGTCCTCACCCAAAGCCTCGCAGCCCTACCAACTTCACTGAATTCAGCCTAGAATGAAGAAATAAAAATGTAAGTAAAATTATTTTCACATTTGGAGACCAAATGGCTTTCTGTGGCTGCTCGGAAAGCAATATGACACTATAGTGTAAGTAAGACCTCCCATCACAATTGCAAGCACCACTTCTGCAATTTTTTCAAACCCATTGGCTGAGTCAGTCCAAAATCACCCCCAAACCAGTAGTGAAATCCTGGCCCCATTGAAGTTAATGGCAAAACTCCTATTGACTTCAATAGAACCAGATTTCCCCAGGGACTTGTGTGGTGTACTATTTTTCAGGCTGAGTGACAGGAACGGCACATATAGGTTATTTATGGGTAGAACTCTGGTTCATAATCATATTTTATTCATACTAAAGCAACAGAAATATTGGGTCAAATTTTCAGAGTTTCTTCACTTGCTCTCATACTTCAAAAGCGTGTTGGTTTGCACAGGCAAAACCTGTACTGACACTTAAAAAGGTGTGCTTTCTCTGTACAAAATGGTTGCAAGATATTGTGAGCACAGTTAAGGAGGACCAGTGAAAATGTGCCTCAGTCATTGTGCAATTTCATTGCAATCAGATGACAAGCAGACAAACCATCAAACATAACTTGCCCCTGGTCAAGATCATTCCCCAGTGCTGTCCATGATAAAATAATCATACTGTCAGCTGTTCTGGAATCAAGATCAATAATTTTACATGGTGGAAACACATCAGTATGGGGTCTAGTAGGAATGCAGACATTATGAAGAAGCCTCCTGAGGCTGTTCTGCAGAAGCCACCTACTCTGGTTTGAATATCTCCGTTACTGATAACTGAGGGTCTCGATGGGTTCATCTGGATCTTACCTACAGACACACACTGTTGGATTTGTCTCAACATTTTCACATTACGGAGCTCTGCAAATACTGTGACCCCAATTCTGATCTCACTTATACTGCAGTAAATCAGGAATAACTCCATTGAACTCAGTGGAGTTGAGAGACCAGAATCATAGAATATCAGGGTTGGAAGGGACCTCAGGAGGTCATCTAGTCCAACCCCCTGCTCAAAGCAGGACCAATCCCCAACTAAATCATCCCAGCTAGGGCTTTGTCAAGCCTGACCTTAAAAACCTCTAAGTAAGGAGATTCCACCACCTCCCTAGGTAACCCATTCCAGTGCTTCACCACCCTCCTAGTGAAAAAGTTTTTCCTAATATCCAACCTAAACCTCCCCCACTGCAACTTGAGACCATTACTCCTTGTTCTGTCATCAGGTACCACTGAGAACAGTCTAGATCCATCCCCTTTGGAACCCCCTTTCAGGTAGTTGGAAGCAGCTATCAAATCCCCCCTCATTCTTCTCTTCTGCAGACTAAACAATCCCAGTTCCCTCAGCCTCTCCTCATAAGTCATGTGCTCCAGCCCCCTAATCATTTTTGTTGCCCTCCGCTGGACTCTTTCCAATTTTTCCACATCCTTCTTGTAGTGTGGGGCCCAAAACTGGACACAGTACTCCAGGTGAGGCCTCACCAATGTCGAATAGAGGGGAACGATCACGTCCCTCGATCTGCTGGCAATGCCCCTACTTATACAGCCCAAAATGCCGTTAGCCTTCTTGGCAACAAGGGCACACTGTTGACTCATATCCAGCTTCTCGTCCACCGTAACCCCTAGGTCCTTTTCTGCAGAACTGCTGCCTAGCCACTCGGTCCCTAGTCTGTAACAGTGCATGGGATTCTTCCGTCCTAAGTGCAGGACTCTGCACTTGTCCTTGTTGAACCTCATCAGGTTTCTTTTGGCCCAATCCTCTAATTTGTCTAGGTCCCTCTGTATCCTATCCCTACCCTCCAGCGTATCTACCACTCCTCCCAGTTTAGTGTCATCTGCAAATTTGCTGAGAGTGCAGTCCACGCCATCCTCCAGATCATTAATGAAGATATTGAACAAAACCGGCCCCAGGACCGACCCTTGGGGCACTCTGCTTGATACCGGCTGCCAACTAGACATGGAGCCATTGATCACTACTTGTTGAGTCCGACGATCTAGCCAGCTTTCTATCCACCTTATAGTCCATTCATCTAGCCCATACTTCTTTAACTTGCCAGCAAGAAAACTGTGGGAAACCGTATCAAAAGCTTTGCTAAAGTCAAGGAATAACACGTGCACTGCTTTCCCCTCATCCACAGAGCCAGTTATCTCATCATAGAAGGCAATTAGGTTAGTCAGGCATGACTTGCCCTTGGTGAATCCATGCTGACTGTTCCTGATCACTTTCCTCTCCTCTAAGTGCTTCAGGATTGATTCCTTGAGGACCTGCTCCATGATTTTTCCAGGGACTGAGGTGAGGCTGACTGGCCTGTAGTTCCCCGGATCCTCCTTCTTCCCTTTATTAAAGATGGGCATAGAATCACTCCATAGTATGTTCTCTTTATCTTCAAGAATACTGAATTAATGAGAATGAAAATAATACCTAAGTGAAGTAGTTGGGACTCAGCATAAAATGGTAAGTGTTTGACATTTGCTAAACCTTTATAACAATTCTGAATGTAAGATGATTGATTATGATTTTCCAGTGCCATTGGGGTACATGGCACTTTACAGATGTAGAGGCAGGAGAACTTCCAACATCTGCTTTTTTCACAGGCAAAACATAAATCCGTGTGGATTTATTCCTTCTAAGGTCCCATCCACATTACAAAAGTAGTGTTCTAAGAAATAATGGTTTTAAACCTACTTTAAACATGGTTTTAGCTACCCCATTTTTGCTCCTGTGTAGAAAGGGCAGAATTTAGTTAAAACAATTTCTGAAAAGCATCCAAAACTAATATCATCCAGCTGGGCAGATCCTTATACTTATGAAGATCTCTTAGCAAGGATGGCAATGCTCTAATGTCCTTTAACAGTGTTTGAGAGAATGTGATGCTGTTATTTATTTCAGTGTATCCACAATGGAGTCTGTTTTACATGCCTCACCCCGCATTACTCCATCTTACCATTTTCTATGTAACTGGGTATACAGGTCTGTCGCATCTTAGGTGCATTTAACATGTGCGATTTCAGCTTTATGCGGTCGGCAAAAACAAGAAAAAAACAAAAAAAAGAGAGAAAAATAACAATTTAAATACTGTTTCTGTAGTGCGGGCGATTCTGCCCGCCATTACACTCAAAGCGAAAACCGCGTATAGTCAAAATTACATTGAGTGTAATGGCGGGCAGAATCGCCCGCACTACAGAAACAGTATTTAAATTGTTATTTTTCTCTCTTTTTTTTGTTTTTTTCTTGTTTTTGCCGACCGCATAAAGCTGAAATCGCACATGTTAAATGCGCCTAAGATGCGACAGACCTGTACTTTCAAGTTGTATCTGCCATTTTCAGAGAAAGAATAGATGTACCTGGAATAGTCACCGTCATTCTTGACAATGTCTGACCCTAGACATAAAAAACAACAGAATTAGCACAAAGAAATTACTGCATTAGTTATTTCTTCATTGTTAGAAGGAAACTTTAAGGCAGGGATGGAGGCAAATTCTGCTCTGACTTATAGCCCATGCAACTCCATTGACTTTGGTGCTTTACAAAATCAGAGAATAATTTTCCCCAGGCTGTTTATAAAGTGACCAAGAGAATGCAATCGGAAACTAGAAAGCTTGCTTATCACCCTGAGGGATACTGACTCAGGGAGCAGCTGATTTCTCAGCCTGGGAGAGTTAAGGGATTTTCATTTCCTGGGCCTATTACTTCCCAGCATTGATGATCATACAACTATATCATTAAAGCCAAGTTAGCCAAAGTCAGACCACTGTAAGAAAAAGGCCACAGAATCAAACCACAATGCTCAGTTAAAAGACAACGATGCAAGTATTATGCTTTCAACAGGCAGGCACGGTTGTGCAGCTGGAGGGAGCTTCTGGGAGGTCTTTATTAAAATTCTGCCAAAAACTGAAGGGAGGTTGGGATGATTTTTCTGTGTATGATGGCACATACTCCCTTTTTGTATACAGCTAACCCATCACTTTCAGAGATAACTTTTCCCTGGGCCTCACAAAGAACATACATTTTGCCTTGGAATGCACCACACAATAGATATTTTTCAAGAAATTTCCCAGATTACCCCCATTTAAATCTTCATCCACAACCAACACTTCAAAAAACTCCTGTGCTACACTATCAGTTATACCCAACACATTTTTCATTAACTAAGTATACCCATTTCCATTAAAGCACAGGTAACCAGTTTGTTAGCCAATTTGTAGTGTCTCCTTCCTGACTGGTTACGAAAAAAAGAATAGATTACTAATTCCCACACACTTCCTTCCTCTAAGCACATATACACCTGGTAATAGGGTTGCAGTGAAAAATATTTATGGGAATCCTTGTTAATTATTAGCCGCACTTCACTGTTGGCAGATGATGACTTGATGTGAACTATGAACCAAATATAACCCTAGTTACAACCTGTTCTGGAAGGCCTTGCACATCAGCAAAAGACAGCCCAGAGCACATTTGTTCCCCTAGCTATACACCATTAAAAGCGGCACAGATGTCAGAAAGCCAAATGTGTGTACGATTCAGTAGTAAGTGTAGTTGAATATATTGCATATAACAGATGGCAAGTCAAGAGCACCACTCACATTAAATTCTTTACTCTTCCTGGGCGCATCTCAGAAATTGTGCTTTGAAATTGTTGAAAATGATTCAACTGCCACACACTGCAGAAGCAAGAAGCTCAGTGTCATTTTTGAAGCAACAGCTAACCTCACTGACGAACACTTGGGGGTGGGGTGGAGGAAGACAGGGAAATAAGTAAAGAAAGGTCCAGAGGAGAAGCTGAAAACAGGAAACACGTCTGCAAACAATTCTCAAGCGTGGAGAATTCCCACAAGGAATTCCCTTATTCCCACATGGAGTCCCACTGACATCAGCTGGATTCTGACTGAGGCCTTAGCTCTAAAGATGACACCAGTGAGTAAATTAAGTAAGTGGTGATGTAATTGGGGTTAGATTCATCATAGCTGTAAATGCTAGATAATTGCAAAAAAGAACACAATGTATAAATCACCTTCCAATATATAGAAATTGGAGNACATATTCCAGTTATGTCATATTCCCACAAAGCCTTATGGGAGGTACCGTCACAATGACCTCCTGAGGTCCCTTCCAACCCTGAGATTCTATGATTCTATATGGTGTAGCACAGAGGTACACATCACTTCACAAAATACAAAGAGACTGATTTGTCACTGCCTTGCACCTTACACAGTCATTTAAATCAGTGCAAAGCAAATGCATAATGGGTGTGAATGGTACTAAAGCAGAAAGGTGATGTTTTACATCCATGTCACATAGATGCAAACAATTGCACCAGGTGCAAGGCACCGGAGAATCAGGCTCAAGTTTCTTGCCCTGAGGGGCTTACAGTTTAAGGGCCTGATCCTGCAAATACTTATTACTGAGAAGTAATGTGAGTTTGGAGTTATGGGCCATTAGGGACCTGATACTGCAAGTACAGACCACTATCCATGTCCCTCCATTTGAAGAAGAGCTGAGGACTAGGCCCTCACTCAAATACAATATACACCAGAAATCTGTTAAGCCTTGAATGGAAGTACTCACATGCTTAAAGTTAAACACATGCTGAAGTGCTTTGCAGAATAGGGACATAAACCAGGAGTAACTCCACTAAAGTGTACCATACACTGCATTAGCAATTAAGATAGCCCTTTAATTTTAGTTTGTAAAATTGCCAAATGTATCACAAGATCCTTGTTACCTGTTGTGACGGTGCCACCCATAAGGCTTTATGGAAATATGCTTATGAATGTACTGTGTGTATATATATATATATATATATATATAAAAAACACATAACTAGAACGTGTTTTATGCTACATATGCCATGTAACATATCTCTGTAAAGGTCATGATCTACTGAATCTATTAATCCTATTTGTATGCATGTATCATTTTTGTATTCGAAGTTATGAATATTGACTACATACTTGTTTGATTCTAAGTAGGCTGTAGTGAAGCAGTTGGTCAGCTTCCTGAGAAAAGACTATTCTCAGTAAGTGCCCAATCAAGAAACACTTAAGCCAACAATGAACTTGGAGACACCAATCCACATCTGAGCTTTCCCAGGAATGTGGCTTGGCTGGTAAGGAACTCAGTCATGCATGGACATGTGACTTGCCCAGGTGACTCCAAAACTCCATTTTGTAGCTGGACTTTGCATAGGAGAGAGGAGAGGGTCTCCACCCACAAGGGAAAGTCTATTTAAGCCCAGGGAAGACCCCTCCATTTTGTCTTCAGCTGGCTAAAGAGAGAGCCTCTCCACCCCCGAAGATACCTGAAAGAAACTGGAACAAAGGACAATAAAGGGGGTGTGAGTGATTGCTGGACCCAGACTTGCAAGAGACTAGTCTGTAAAAGGAAGCTTACTGGAACTGGTGAGATCTTATCTGTATTCAGTTTGTTACTGTATTAGACATAGACTTGCGTGTTTTATTTTATTTTGCTTGGTAATTCACTTTGTTCTGTCTGTTACTACTTGGAACAACTTAAATCCGACTTTCTGTATTTAATAAAATCACTTTTTACTTATTAATTAACTCAGAGTATGTGTTAATACCTGGGGGGGGGGAGGGGGCAAACAGCTGTGCATATCTCTCTATCAGTGTTATAGAGGGTGAACAATTTATGAGTTTACCCTGTATAAGCTTTATACAGGGTAAAATGGATTTATTTGGGTTTTAGACCCCATTGGGAGTTGGGCATCTGAGTGTTAAAGATGAGAACACTTCTGTAAGCTGCTTTCAGTTAAGCCTGGAGCTTTGGGGCAAGTAATTCAGACCCTGGGTCTGTGTTGGAGTAGACAGGCGTGTCTGGCTCAGCAAGACAGGGTGCTGGGGTCCCAAGTAGGCAGGGAAAGCAGGGGCAGAAGTAGTTTTGGCACATCAGGTGGCAGCCCCAAGTGGGTTTCTGTGATCCAACCAGTCACACCTGTACCTTTGTCTAAAAGTTCCAGGATAATTGGATCTCCCTTCTCTAGTTTGATAATCGCAGTCACATTTGAATCCTTTTGGTGCTAGATATCAGGGAAATAAAAAGGAAGAAAATGGGCCCTCTGGATAGCATTGAGGGTTGGGAGATATGGAAATGAATTCTACTGTAAAGGAAATTTCAAATAAAATGGATATAAGCTTTAAAGTGTCTCTTTTAAATCTAGGGTGACCAGATGTCCCGATTTTACTGGGACAGTCCTGATTTTTGGGTCTTTTTCTTATATGGGCTCCTATTACCCCCCACCCCCTGTCCCGATTTTTCACATTTGCTGTCTGGTCACCCTATTTAAATCTAAAGAGACCTATTCCTCAGCTCAGTGGGTAAAATAAAGATAATTAATTACAAGGTGGAAGAGTTGCCTTATCATACTCTGTTCAATGATTCCATATGTGAATACAGTTTAAATAATTCACGTTTCACACGGTTATGATCACATGAGAAAGGAGAGAAGTTAATTTCTACCTCAGCAATTCCTGGCATCTGGAACAAGCTACCTGCAACACTGTATCAACCCCAACATCCTTATTGGTGTAGTTTTTTCCCACTGGGATGAATGAGAGTGATCTTTGGTGGTTCACTAATCTGTCATGTACTTTCACACTGTACTATCAACAGTCACCATCCTATGGAACTGGTTATAGCTCTCAGTCAGTCCTTTCAATCTAGCAGAAAAAAATAGAATTACTAGATATCTATCAGTTTTAAAAGCACATTTTGCCCCATACAAGACCTTCCATTTTCCCCTTAAAAATAAAATCTGATTCCTAAAGAGAACAAAATACATAAGATATTTGTCTTCATAATACTGTATAGTCCTGATTGTTCTCTCACTCTATGTATATTTCACTCATAATTCTACCTCATAGTTCACTGGGCTTTGGAACCCATGTCCCCTGCCTAGCAAGTGCTACTTAGTTGAGGGCGAGTCCCTCTTTCATACAATGCCAAGCAGAGTTCTACTGTCCTTGATTCACATAACCAGGATAACAACACTTTATTACTCCTGCCCCAATAACAAAGAGACTGGGGATCCCACAGCAGCCAAAGTGACCATTTGGGCAAGCAGTCCCATCATGCTAGGTGGGGTGGGTGTGCCCATGCAAACAAGATCAGCCCCTGAAGTCCTTTTCCACAGCTTGCCACCAGATGTCAGGATAGAGCTCATTCTGACTCTACTTACATTTACAACCTTTCTATAGTGGGATTCTAGGAAGGGGAGGGGAAAACAAACCAACAAAAAACAAATTTTTTTTACGATGTTGCTATTGTACAAAACAGTTTTGATCAAGACAGGACCTGAAAGCTACTGTGTTTGTAAGTACTTGCTCTGCTTGAATGCAATTTACCATTCTTCACCTTTAATTTTAGCAAGTTTACATCTTTGCTAATTGAATGCTGCTTTCAAACCCTTTTTCCACTGTTGATTTAGCTCCAGTTTGCTGAAAGTATTTTTAGTGTCATTGGTTCATGATTGTCTTTCAAACCTCAGAGGAGGCAGCATGCTCCTGTAAAGACTATAGTGTACGGAGAGTGAGAGGAGCAGGATTCTATTCCTAGTGCTGTCACCCTGAGACTTTCTGAAAGTCAGTTAGGCCAAAGTTCTCAAACTTGAGCACCTAGATAAAAGTGGTCCAACTTTCAGGGGTTGAGCCCCTATAGCTGCCATTGATTAAATGGGAGTTGTGGTTGCTTGTTGCCTCCACAGACCAGAGCACTTATATCTCTACCTATGGACTTAATAGCTAATTTTGTGTACCAGTGTTTGAAAGACTGAACTTTAAACACTCAGTTAAAATGGGGGTTGAAAGTAACTGAGATCTCTGGATAGCAATCACTATAGATTGAAGCTAGCCCCTCGTTATCAGCTAGCCCCTCGTTATCAGCTCAGTATTCAAGTTACCTCGTCCTGCCCCAACACCTAACTTCTCCGAGAAGTAACTGATCTTCCTGAAATTTTGCATTCTGTCTCTCATTCCAGGACAGAGTTTTTCTGGGAAGTTTGATTAAAAAAAAAAAAATCAGTCAAAGCATTTTAAAAGCTATGGTATTTTGAAAACTTCCAACATTCACTTCTTTTCCACATCCAAAATAGCTTGGATTTGTTTTGTGGGCCTTGCTGAGGAGAGGTGCCTTTAAGTTTTGGGAGGCACATGACGGAAGAAAATATATATAAAGAATTGTTTTTAAGTGTACAGGTCACCATCCAATACCCATTAAAGTCAACGGAAGTGCTTCTAGATTCCTTCCATTAACTTCAGTGCGTGGATCTGGCACATAAAAAGCAACATTCATTGATTAATAGTTTTTTTTTTATAACTTAATTGTTTTTAAACATAAGCAGCCCTTCTTCTGACTCCAGCCCCTGACTGTGTGAGAAGTGGGGGCATGACCTGAAGAGACTCAAGGCTCTTACAAAAGCTAAGACCATTAGATTCAGCTTAATTTCAATGGAAACTGATGTAAAAAACAAAACTTTCTGCAGTGTTTATAACCCCAGCATTGTACTAGCGCAGGGGTTTTCACATTCTTTATAGTGTGGACCACAGCTCCTGCCATTTGTGCTTCCCCTCCCCATCCATGATCACATAACATCCCTGTGGCAACTACAGCAATTGCTTACATGAAAGAGTCACATTGAGAAAGTATTTATGTACAGTATTAGTATTTTCTTTTAATGTAGTTTAGCAGCTGGAGATGAGAGGAAGAGCCACCCCCTTGTGACCAGCCACCCGTTCACAGACTGCCAGCCAGCACTCTGCAGAATAGCAGTCGTCCAGGGACCTCAGTTTGAGAATTGTTGTGCATGAAATTAAAAAGTGACTAGACTGTTTTCATTATCTCCACTGAGAGAAATACAAAAACTAAACAAGCAGCATAAGCAGTGGAAAATTAAAACAGATATTTAAAATTCTTTTTGTTATAATGATCAAAGTTATTAGTCACACAGGTCAGGCCATTTGTTTCCTGTAGATATATAAAAATGCACAGGGCAATATTCTCCCCTCTGCCAAAATGAACAGATGTGGCTCTGACCTGGTGATAACAGGGTGAGAGGCCATAAAAGGTGTAGGGCCATATCCATTACATATTCCCCCTTCCCATACTGCATTGTACGAGCTTTGTGCAGTTAGGGGTCCATGGATATTTGAGGACGGCAGAGGACAGAGCCAGGCAGCAGCAGTTCCCCACAGCGTGCTTCCATCCCGAAACCATGGATATCTGAGTAGGAACGAATGATACTTCTCGCAGGATAAGCTTCTACTGGTCCCTACAATAGTTGCAACTGGTTATACGCAAATCTGATTGGAGAATCTGGTTGTTTGGAGGGTCACAGTGGACTTTGTTTCAGTTTCATCCCCATCACCTCTCAGAGATCATCCAGATTTCACCCGTTCAGATGGCTTGCGGTGCACTAAAATGTGCTATACCTACTGTGAGAGGCAAAGTGGGTGGGTTAATATTGTTTATTGGACCAACTTCTGTTGAAGAAAGAGACAAGCTTTTGAGCTCCACAGAGGCATATCCTCTCTGAATGGGAGAGATTAACTCTCCCCACTTTGCAAAATCCACTGTTTTATATTGGTCAGATCCTGTTGTTTGTCTTCCAAGAGACTAGTATCAGGATAATTCATGACAAGGTAGATTGGGAAAGGCCAAAAAAACCACTACAGAGAACAGTCCCGTTTGTATACATAATGTAATTTATTTATTTACATACTGTGACAAAGTTCCTCCTCTCCTCTAGTAGGTCCTGTGCTTATTGGCGGATTTCCTCCCCTCAGTGGTCTTCCCCTTGAATGAAACCCACAGTCTGGATCAACCCCTTCTCTGTCTGATTAGGAGTAGCGGGGCTTGAGGGGAACCCGGGCCCGCCCTCTACTCCGGGTTCCAGCCCAGGGCCCTGTGAATTGCAGCAGTCTCTATAGTGCTACTTGTAACTGCTGCTTGACTGCTGCTACTTCCCCATAGCCTCCTTCAAACACCTTCTTTATCCTCAGCATAGGATCCTCCTGGTGTCTGATACTGCTTGATTGTATGGTGTTACCTCAATCCTCCAGTAGTACACCCTCTCAGTTCTTAGTCCCTTGTGTTTCTGGCTCCCAGCTCCTCATACACACTTCCTTCCTCTGGCTCCTCCTCCCCTGACTGGAGTGAGCTCCCCTTTTTATACCAGGTGCCCTGATTAGCCTGGCCTGATTGGCTGCAGGTGCTCCAATCAATGTAGCTCTCTCCGGTGCCTTCTAGAAAGTACTTAATTGGCCCCAGGTGCCTTGATTACCCTGGAGCAACTGCCATTTTGGTTCCCATGGTACTAGGGATTTGCTTAGCCTGGGGCTAATATACCTGTTCCTCAGTACTTTCCTGTAGCCATCCGGCCTTGCTCCATCACA
>QXTE01000110.1:0-146302 GCA_003942145.1 Platysternon megacephalum | reverse complement strand
GCTGCTTGACTGCTACAGCTCCCTGGGCTACTTCCCCATAGCCTCCTTCAAACACCTTCTTTATCCTCACCATAGGATCCTCCTGGTGTCTGATACTGCTTGATTGTATGGTGTTACCTCAATCCTCCAGTAGTACACCCTCTCAGTTCTTAGTCCCTTGTGTTTCTGGCTCCCAGCTCCTCATACGCACTTCCTTCCTCTGGCTCCTCCTCCCCTGACTGGAGTGAGCTCCCCTTTTTATACCAGGTGCCCTGATTAGCCTGGCCTGATTGGCTGCAGGTGCTCCAATCAATGTAGCTCTCTCCGGTGCCTTCTAGAAAGTACTTAATTGGCCCCAGGTGCCTTGATTACCCTGGAGTAACTGCCATTTTGGTTCCCATGGTACTAGGGATTTGCTTAGCCTGGGGCTAATATACCTGTTCCTCAGTACTTTCCTGTAGCCATCCGGCCTTGCTCCATCACAATACCTATAAATCTCCATACACTCAAGGTGCCTTTAATGTAACTTAAAATACATTAAAATCAAATATAACTAACGTGCAGGCATTAATATAATCTAAATATAACTCACTAACAACAAACCAAAAAATTACAAGCTCAAATTACTCTCCCATTTAAATAATTTCCCACTATTAAAATGCCTTCCCCCACCACCTTCTGACAATTTATAAATGCTGGGGAAACAAATATGAGATTAGATTAGTTTGGTGTTGACCATTATAGGATGTGACAAGTTGCATAAACAACAAATTGTTATTTTTAGTTGGAGAATAATTTGGTAAATATGTTTCACTTAAGCCACACCACAGCAGCAGTAATTACTGGCTAAACTGTTTTGCCTATGGACAGGGAGATTCTAGGGTACTAGGATAGGAAGTAAATTCCAGGAAGAGGAAGTAACCAAAACAATCAACTCAGTCTCATTTACATTCTTCTACAGTGGGATTCTAGGAAGGGGTGGAGAAACAAAAAAAAACCCCAAACAAACTTTCAGCAAAGTTGCCATTGTGCAAAACAGTTCTTGATAAAGTCAGGGCCTGAAACCTGCTGAGTATGTATGCACTTGCTCTGCTTGAGGGCATTTTACCATCACCTTTCACTTTAGCAAATGTATGTATCTTTGCTGATTGAATGCTGCTTTCAAACCCTTTTTCTACTATTGATTTATCTCCATTTTGCTGAAACTATTTTTTGTAATATAACGTGTCATTGTTTTTCAAACCTCAGAGGAGACAGCAAGTTCCTGTAGAGACTATAGTGTAGTGAGAATGAGAGGAGCAGGGTTTTATTCCTAGTGCTGTCACCCTGAGACTTTCTGAAAGTCAGTTAGGCTAAAGTTCTCAAACTTGAGTACATAGATAAAAGTGGTCCTACTTTTAGGGGTTGAGTCTCTATAGCTGCCATTGATCAAATGGGAGTTGTGGTTGCTTCCCCATCCCCTGGGACTCACCTGCCGCCTGAAGAACTGGGCTGGGAGGAGCCCTCCCGCCTGCCCCATCAGGGCACATTGGGGCATGGCAAGGGTCAGTCCCTGGAGCGAGGGGGTGGGGAAATTGGGGCACAGCAGGGCGGGGGGAAGGGTCCGTCCCTGGAATGAGGGGCTGGGGTGGGGAAATCAGGGCACAATGGGGTGGGGGGAGGCAGACAGGTTACACCCCGCCTTCCCCGGATGGCACTGGTACCCATAGATGCTGGAACTAGGGGTGCGGGGGGATGCTGCAGCACCCCTGGCTTGAAGTGGTTTCCATCATATCCAGGGTTTACAGTTTGATTCAATGGCTCTCAGGATCCCCACTATACAAATTGTTCCTGCCGCCCTGCCGGTACCTACTTTGATGACTCTGGGAGCCAGCGAGTTCTCTCCATCAGGCTGGGGGATGGGAAGAGCGGCAGCTGCTAAGCAGGGCTGCTCCTCCAGGTTCCAGCAGCAGCTGCTGCTCTTCCCACCCCCTCACCCTATGGCGGAGGCCAGTTACTGCAGGTAACCAGACTTTAAAGCCCAGTCTGCCAGTTTCCCTTTTCAATCGGACATTTTGGTCGAAAACCGGACACCTGGCAACCCTATGTGAAAGACTGGGCTTTAAATGCTCAGACAAATGGGGGTTGAAAGTAACTGAGATCTATGAATGGAAATCAGTACAGATTAAAGCTAGTCCCTTTTTATCAGCACAGTATTCAAGTCCTCCTTCTCCCCCACTCCCGGCACTTAACTTTTCCAAGAAGAAGCTGATCTTCCTGAAATTTTGCATTCCTTGTCTCATCCCAGAATAGAGTTTTTCTGGGAAGTTTGATAAAAAAAAAATCAAAGAGTTTTAAAGCTATGGTATTTTGAAACCTTCCTTTACATTCACTTTTCAAAACTTTTTTGTCCACATGCAAAATGGCTTGGCTGATAAACTCAAAATGTGTTTTGTTGGCCTTGGTCAGGAGAGGTGCCTTTTAGTTTTGGGAGGAGCATGAGGGATGTAAAGATATATAAAGAGTTGTTTTTAAGTGTATAGGTCGCCATCCATTCAAGTCTACGGGAGTGTGTCGAGAGTCCTTCTATTAACCTCAGTGCATGTTGGATCTAGCACAAAAAAAGCAACATTCATTGAATAATAATTATAAACATTTGTATTATAAGTATTTCATAACTTAAATGTTTATAAATATAATCAGCCCTTCTTCTGATGTGTGTTAGAAGTGGGGGCATGACCTGAAGAGCAGGTGGCCATGAGACTCAAGGCTTTTACAAAAGCTAAGACCATTAGATTCAGTTTAATTTAAATGGAAACAGATTTAAAAAACAAAACTTTCTGCAGTGTTTGTAACCCCAACATTGTACTAGTGCAGGGGTTCTCACATTCTTAATAGTGTGGACCACAGCTCCTGCCATATGTGCCTCCTCTCCCCATCCATGATCACATAACATCCCTGTGGCAACTACAACAATTGCTTACTTGAAAAAGACATATTGAGAAAGTATTTATGTATTAGTATTTTTTAAAGGTAGTTTAGCAGCTGGAGATGAGAGGAAGAGCCAGCTCCTTGTGACCAGCCGCCCGTTCACAGACTGCCAGCCAGCACTCTGCAGAATAGAAGTTGTCCATGGACCAGGGTTTGAGAATTGCTGTGCATGAAAATCTGAAGGTAAATTTGATTAAAAATGGACTGGTTTATTTTCATTGTCCTCGCTGAGAGAAATACAAAAACGGAAGAAGCAGCATGAGCAGTGGAAAAATAAAACAGATATTTAAAATTCTTTGTGTTTTAATGATCAAAGTTATTAGTCATGCAGGTCAGGCCATTTGTTTCTGTAGATATATAAAAATGCATGAGGCTATATTTTCCCCTCTGCCAAAATGAACAGATGGGGCTCTAACCTGGGGGTAACAAGGTGAGAGGCCATAAAAGGTGTAGGGCCAGATCCATTACATACCCCCTTCCCATACTCCATTCTATGAGCTTTGTGCAGTTATGGCTCCATGGAAATTTGGGGACAGGAGAGGAGAGAGCCAGGCAACAGCTGTTCCCTACAATGTGCTTCCATCTAGAAACCATGTGTGATGGGATCCCTAGGGTGTAGCCTGGGACTGTGGGACCGCTGTGCCCTCTTAACTCTCCAGCCTGGGCTGTCTCTCACAATGCTTTGCTAGAGACAAGCAGCGAACCCCACCAGGCGCTGTTATCACTCAGCACAACCGCATGTGGAGCCCCACACCCAGCTAGATTGCATGAATGCTCCCAGCGCCACTCATGAATCACACAGAGAAAGGCACCAGCTGAATCCCCGCAGCTCCCAGCCTTGTACCTCAGAATACACCATCTTGCACTGCTCAAGACAAGCAGTGCACGTTTATTAATTGGTTCACCACTTCATCAATGGAAAGTGGATATACACCAGTCTTTGTAAACCTGAGCAGATTTACCAAACACTTCAGGCAAACTCACTGGTAAAGCTAAACAGTAAAATAAGTTTATTGACTACAAAAGATAGATTTTAAGTGATTATAAGTGATAGGCAAAATGTCAGAGTGGTTACCAAAATCAAATGAAGTATAAGCATGCAGTCTAAACTCTCAACCCTATTAGACTGGGCAACATCGAAATTAAGCAGTTTTTTTCACCCCACTGAATATTGCAGTTCATGGTACACAGGTTTCACCCTTGAAACCTGGGCCAGTCTCCTCTGTTGGAGTCTTCAGTCTTCTGAATGTCCTCGTTGATTGCAGAATAGGTGGGGGAGGAGAAAAGGCCAAGCATGGGGTCACTGTGTTCTGTTTTATACCCTTAGTCCATGTGCTTGGAGAACACAAGTCTAAGCATGTCTGGGGGGAATTGCTAAGTCCCCAGGCAAGGTTGGGAAATTCTCTTGGTGTGGCCTTATGCAGGTGAGTCCTTGAATTGTAAGTCCCTTGCTGGATAATGGCTGTTGATGGTTGTTTGACACCCTCCCGGATGTTGGTTACTTTCCTTGCTGTTGTCTCTGGGGAGCTAATATCTGGCCGATTCCCCAGCTTACAGCATGTTTTACTCACAACCATAAAACACAATCTCATAACTTCATATGCACTAATGATATACATATTTAGATAGAACAATGACTTTCAGCAGATCATAACCTTTCCCCTGATACCTTACATGCATGCTTTATATGCAAGATCACAATTATATATGTAAGCAGAGTCAGGATGAGCTCTACCCTGACATCTGGTGGTGAATTATGGGGAGTGTGGAAAAGAACTTCAGGGGCTGATCTCATTTGCATAGGCACGCCCACCCTGCCTAGCGTGAGCCCCAGCAGCCCAAAATGGTCACTTTGGCGGCTGTGGGATCCCCAGTTTCTCTGTTATTGGGGCAGGAGGAATAAAGTGTTGTTACCCTGAGTTACCCTGATTATGTGAATCAAGGACAATGACACTGTTTTATGACAGAGGGTCTCACCATCACCTAAGTGACACTCACTAGACAAGGGACATGGGTTCCAAAACCCAGTGAGGGGAGAGAGGTTGGAGGCAGGTATTGGTACCTGGTGGTGTGGGGCCTGTTGGTGAGCCTGATACACCCATTGCACTGCCTCCTCTCTCCAGTGTTGAAAGTCAGACCTAACCTTGCTTCCATGAGGAGTCTAATTACAGGCTGCTGAGCTGAAATCACTTTGGGGCTGATGGTGCACCAGCACTGGGGCTCCCCTACTACAAGCTGAAATCACTAAGAGCTGAAATCACTAAAGAGCTAAAGTTACTAAGATCACTGAGTGCTGTGTTAACTAGTTGGGGAGCCTGAAGCTATCGTGCTAAGCGGCGAGCGGAGCAGTTTGCAGGACGGCTGGTGGAGCGGCTGGCAGAGCGGAGCAGTTGGTGGGACGGTTGGAGCGGCCCACAGAGTGGCGAGCTGAGCCATTTTACAGGGACGGCTGGAGCAGCTCACAGGACGGTGAGCGGAGCTGACCCGTGTTGTGGGCACAGCTGGAGCAGCTCACAGGACGGTGAGCGGAGCTGACCCGTGTTGTGGGCACAGCTGGAGCAGCTCACGGGACGGCGAGCGGAGCGGAGCAGTTTGCGGGGACGGCTGGAGGAGCAGAGCGGAGCGGCTGGTAGAGCGGAGCAGTTCGTGGGACGGCAGGAGCGGCTCACGGGTCGGCTGGTGGAGGTAGAGCGGCTGGTGGTGAAGGCTGCAGCGGAACCCCACGGAAGGCAGACAGGCAGGCAGTCAGCCTTGGACCACGTAAGGTGCCCCTTAACACCCTGCGTGCCCCTTTCTCCCCCCCCCCCATTTCTGCCTAGGCTGGGGGGGTGTAACACCCTGCAGATAAACCTTTGAACTCTGGGGCTGCGCTGACCAGGGAAAGAGACTTTTGGGGTGTTGGACTTTGGGGACTTTGGGTGATTCTTGGGTTGCTGGACTCAAGAGATTCTTGGGGCGTTGGACTTTGGGGACTTTGGGTGATTCTTGGGTTGCTGGATTCAAGAACCAAAGGGAAAGGACACGGCTCAATTTGCTGGGGTGGGTCCTTGCTCATGGTTTGGTCTATGAACTCTAGTGTGGTGTTTTCCCAATTTAATGCTGATGTCGTTTACCTCATGTTATTAAACATTTGCTGCTACACCGAGACTCCGTGCTTGCGAGAGGGGAAGTATTGCCTCTTCGAGGCGCCCAGGGGTTGTGTGGAAGATTTTCCCAGGTCACTGGGTGGGGGCTCGAGCTGGTTTCGTGTTACGTTTTGGGAGGGGACCCCTATGTACTGGACCCGGCCCTTGCTGCTATCAACTCGGCCTGGCAGAAGGGTTACATATATAAATGAAGAATATGGGGGTTATTGGGCGCTCCCCTGAAGTATAGAATGTTACACCATGGATATCTGAGTAGGAATTAATGTTACTTCTCGCAGCATAAACTTCTACTGGCCCCCACTGTAGTTGCAAGTGTTCCATCTACGGTTCTCCAATAGGAGTTGTACTGGTAGAGGGAAGAGGAACAGGAGAGCTGTGTGGCGGGATTGTTACCCACACAAAATTCTCTGTTACTTGCACACTCTAGGGGCACCCACCTTTACCCCATTCCTAGGGCTCATGGCATAACCTTATGCTCTAGGGCACCCACCTTTACCCTTGTGTGGGCTCAAAGCATAACCCTATTAATTTAGGCACCCACCCTAACCCTTCCATGGGCTCAGGGCGTAACCTTACACTTGGCGGGTTTGCAGGGTCTTTTACCAGTGAAAGAGCCTTACACAGAAATATCCTACTTAACCTCGCTTTGTTAACAATCACCAAAACCGAATGCACACACTAAGCATACAGTGCTCACCACTCCCAATAAGGCAGATGGACCTTTCTTGATGGCCAGTCAGGATCAGGTCGACTGGGGGACTCCAGCTTCTGCACTGCATGGTGTGGTTGGCAGGGTGTTGAGGTCTGGCAGCTCTGATCATACCCCAATCATACCCCAATCATACCCCACCACCTTCATTGATTTACACCTAGCAAAATTAGTTATGCAACAGACAGAAACAATCAAAGAACCAGACAGAGACCACACAGATAAACAACAGAGAAGTGGGGACCATAAAGGCAAAACAATAGAAGTATAGATTTTACCATCACAACTGTTGATAAGTGATTTCTTGTCAGACAGAATGCTATCAGACAAAGTTTTCTTTAACCAGCTTAAGATTTATATCTTTATCCGGTGATGGTGGGTTCTATAAGGACAGGATCCCCTTCTTAACAGCCTGATATTACATTGTTTTAATGCAATTTACATGGAATGTGAGGATGTGACGTTCTGCTCTCCTAATATGGCTGCAGACAAAGGCCTCAGACCTTACAATATGGCTACAGGAAAAGGCCTTATCCTTACAGGATTGAGAAATGTACTGTAGCCAGCAATCCTGACTTCGCAGGGAGATGGACTGGATGGACACGCACTGTTGTTATTATAACTCCTGTCCTTCCACTCCTCATCTTCCTTTTTTGTCCTTCTATGACAGTCACTTGTTGGCATGTCAAATTTAGGCTGTAAGCGCTCTAGGGCAGGACTATGCCTTTGTGTCTGGGGCACCTAGCGCTGTGCAGGGCACTTGAAAATAATAGTGGTGATGATGGCAATGATCTAATAGGTCTTTTCCATCTCACATTTCTATTGTATTATAATACAGCATGCAAATGAAAACTGATCTATGAAACAGTAAAGAGAAGAGATCAGTTGATAGATGCAAAATCAAACTCTATGTTAACTTAGAATATTAGTATAGGCCTTGATTCTGCAATGATCTCCATGTAAGTGGACCTCTGCACATGTATAAAGCCCTGTTGAAATCAGTGGTGCTCTGAATGGGCCTGGGGTCCACCTGCACAGAACTCATTGCAGGATCAGGCTCATATGCAATACAAAGATTCAGACAAGAACAAATGACATAAGATTATTATGCATATTAGTATAAAGTAAAATGATTCCCAGCATAACTGGAGAGTATTAGCGGGGACCTTTTGAGACTTTTACAAAATTAAAGTAATGACATTTTATTTAAAGTTTGTCTGAAAAACACAAAGGACTAGATTAAAAATCTGACACTTCCAGAAACAGATTTACTTGCTGTGACCATGGTTGCTAGAGGGGTCACACTGAGCATGCTCAATGAGGGCAAACTGCAAAGAATGGGGTGGACAATCCCCCAAACTGGTGGTTTATTCTAATACTTCAATTCACCAAGCCAGCAATATCTTACTGGTTACCAAGAAGCCCAAAAATACAGTTTCCCTTAAGCAATCCAGCCCTGGGCTCCCACCCAAACAGCCAAGTCAAATATGGTGAGGATTACATATATAAAGTTCTATCAATCCTAAAATATTGGACACATTACCCATCAGGTCAATGTATATTTCAGATCTTACCTAAATACACACTTACAGCCAATTCTTATTAACTATCTAAGAGAGAGAGTATTGTGATTAAAGATCATTATATATACAGATATGTATAAATAAAGTTCTTAGATCAGTTTCATAGCAGAGATGGTGTGCTGCTGAGTTGTATAAAATCCTTCCAGAATCAGTTCATTAGGTTATAGTCCAAACAGGCAATCCATGTGCAGAGTCTGTTTAAATTCTTCCATGAAAAATAGCAGGGTAATCCAGACTGGAGCTGGAGACCTCAGTCTTGTGACTTAAACTTCCCCTGCCGAAGTTCAAGCAGATCAGGCCCTAGAGTTCTTTTATAGATCTCTGGCAGGCTACAATAGCCTCTTGACAGCTGATAATACAGCAGGCATTCCTTGGATGAAGACTAGGTAATATACATTGTTGCTTTGAAGTAAACCTCCTATTTCCTATGTATACATAGGTAAACTAGTAGTATTAGTTAACATAAGGCAATTATCCATTCAAACTATCAAGGCATTCCATTATGGAACAGACAATTTAAGATGCAGACAGTGTAAGTAATATTATTTCCTGCAATATCTTATATCTTTGATCTTAAGGTTAACTGAACCATCTGCAGGCATAATATATTGTAATTAAGACATGCAAGGGAATTAGCATCCATAAACTAATCTGGTTACATTGTTAACATCTAATAAGATACAGATAAACACAGACAAATACAATTAGTATTTACCTCTAATTCTCTAACAGTACAGAAATCTCATCCATTTAACATGGGTTTGATAACCATCTACAAGGAATGGCCCTGTTTACCACTTCAATACTTTCCTAATATGTCCTTAAAGGTTGATTTTGAGTTACCTAGCCTGCTGGTTGTCTAACCCTTGCTGCCTAAGTATCACACTTGCATTTAAAAGAACAGTGTCATGTAGGGTTGCCAATTTTGGTTGGACGTATTCCTGGAGGTTTCATCATGACATAATATTTAACTAAAGATTAATCGTAAAGTCCTGGAGACTCCAGGACAATCCTGAAGGGTTGGCAACCCTAGTGTCATGGTTGCAGACTGAAAATGTTACTTACTTTAAGGGCTACATTTTGGTGTTTGAAAGCCAGTGGAGCACTGATAAACATGTGTGCATGAGGGGTCAAGCGCCAATAGTGTACCAAAGGATGTGCATTGAGGTGTAAGGTTCTGTGCATAATGCTTGGTGTGTGTTAGCATTGGACTGGGGCCTCAGGAGACCTGCGTTCTATTCCTGGTTCTGCCGCTGGTCTACTGGGGGAAATCATTTCATCCCTCAGTTTCCCAATCTGTAAAATGGGGATACTGATACTGACTTCCCTTGTAAAGTACATTGAGAGCTACGGATGAAAAGAATTGTATAAAATCTAGGTATTAATTTATTATTATTACAAGGGTGTGTGGGGACCATGTTTAGTAGCACTGTCTACTATACAAAACGTGTAGCTTTCACTCCACCCCGTGCTGCCCTTGTAGCTAACCAGTGCTAACTGTTGTGTGGCAGTAGTGGTGGGTAGTCATGGTCCCACGCCACATTTCCTTTGGAACGTACAGAACTGCCAACATGAGCCTGAACCAAAGCTCATTGAAGTCAGTGGATCAGGCCCACTGTTAACAACCTCTCCTCTTGCACTCAGGAAGCATAAGCAGCCAAGTTACAGATGTGTTGCAGGTGAAGTGACTCACTACATTACATAGGCTGTGAGCTCTTTGGGGCAAGATTGTTATTTACACTGTGTGTGAAAAGCAGCCAAAGCAATGAAGCCTCAGTTGTAGTTGAGTCCTGTAGGTCAGAGGTAGGCAAAGTACGGCCCGCGGGCCCCTCCTGCCTGGCCCCTGAGCTCCCGGCCAGGGAGGCTAGACCCCAGCCCCTCCCCTGCTGTTCCCCCTCCCCCGCAGCCTCAGCTCACTGCGCTGCCGGCGCAATGCTCTGGGTGGCGGGGCTGCGAGCTCTTGCCGGGCAGTGCAGCTGCAGAGCCGTGGCCTGACCCGGTGCTCTGTGCTGCGCAGTGGTGTGGCTGGCTCCAGCCGGGTGGCACGGCTGCATGTCCTGGTGCTCTGGGCAGTGTGGCTGTAGCGTTGTCAGCCACCGGTGGGGGCAGGGGTTCCGGGGGGGGGCAGTCAGGAAGGAGAGGGGGGGTTGGATGGGACGGTGGCGGGGCAGTCAGGGGCAGGGGTTCCAGGGACGGTCAGGGAGAAGGGGTGGTTGGATGGGGCAGGGGTCCCGGGAGGGCAGTCAGGAAGGAGGGGACGGGGGTTGGATGGGGCGTCAGGGGGCAGTCAGGGGCGGGGGGACAGGGAGGGGTGGATGGCGCAGGAGTCCCGGGGAGGCCGTCGGGGGCAAGAAGCTGGGGGCGTCGGATAGGGGTCAGGCCATGCCTGGTTGTCTGGGGAGGCACGGCCTCCCCTAAGTGGCCCTCCATACAATTTTGGAAACCCGATGTGGCCCTCAGGCCAAAAAGTTTGCCCGCCCCTGCTCTAGGTACTTGTGTAATATAAAGAAGAAGAAGAAGAGCCAATCACAACTGATACATGAAAACTCGGCTCTATCATTTTGAACTGTCCCACTAAATAAGTATTTATATGGGAGATCAGTGCATCCTTGAAGGAGCAGTTTTGGTCTGTTGGGTAAATGTGAGATTTTGGAAACATCATTGAAAATTTTGTGTGTGTGTATTTTGACAATCCACTAGATCTCAGTGTAACCAAAGCATTAAGCTGACAGAGAACAACTCTATTAAATGGAGAACCAGGACAGGGATGTCTGTGGAACCATAGTTATGCTCTTTCTTGCCCCAAGGACACAATACATGTGGGGACTGCTACATTTTTATGCTAATCTAGGAAATATTTCCAGGAACAATATCACAACTGATTACTCTGACTCTGTGATGTACTTCCTACCCATACAACTTCTGTGGAGTAGGAATGTAAATACTTCTGAGAATGATGAGCTGGTAGAACCCTCCAGTTTAGAGGTAGGATGAGCAGGCAAAATGAAGGGGTACTGAACAGGTGGAATGCAGGTAAAACTAGGGGCACTTGAGGGGGTTGATACCTGTCAATGTTGCTTTGTGGTTGAAATTTTTCCCTTTATTCCTCCCCGAAAGGACCAGCCCCAAACACAGATCTCCAGATGGTAATTAAACTGTCATCACTAAGTCAAATGCTCCTAGGCTCCCAGGTCAATTTTTCTATCAGGAAACAGCTCAGATATATATGATTGGGCAGATCATAATGTGAGAAATCCCTATTAGAATATTTCTCACCAGGACTAGAGATTAATTAAAAAATAAAAAGTAAAACACAATCCCCAATTTCCATGGTCTGTTTTGTTTTACTGGTCTTTATGCATTACACATGTGCATCAAGCGTCCAAGCCTTCTGTTTATTACACAGATATTCTACTAATCACTCTCTTCTGTCCCATTCACCTATCCCCAAGAGAAGTGAAGAAAAGCAACATGCACCAGTGAAAACAAAAACGGGGAGTTATATTGCCTTTACATTTGGAAGAGCAACTATGAGTTCAATTCAATTTCTTACTTTCACTTCATGCCATAAAAAAACCATCTGAGAAACATAGGAATTGCATTACCCAATCAGATCCATGGTCCATATGAGCCCAGATACCCTTCTCCGAAAGGGCTTGTCTTCACTAGTGATTTTCACTTAATATGTTTGTAAAAGCTAACATGGACATTACCCAATGTTTGGTCCAGGCATAGTCCAAATGTGGTAACTACCTTGAGCTAACTGTCAGTTAATTAAAATTGTAAAAAATCTGAGTTAGGCATATCCATGTTGGCCAATATTTCAATATTTCTAAGTATATGTCAGTGGAAGCCGCAAGAAATCCCATAATGGACAATTATAGAATAATTTGCACATGGAAAAGTTCCTCCCTAGCCCCTGCTAGTGATTAGCTGATGAGCTGAAGCATGAGAGTTTATATACCTTATAAAATAATTTGATCCCATCTAATGTGACGATGGATGTTTTCATTATCCAAAGAATGGGCGATCCTTTCCCATTTCTGGAGCGTCACATCACAGATCATGATGTTGCAAGTTGGGCTTGCAGGAGATGGGAAAAACCAATGAAAAGTCACTTGCTGAATAGCTTTTCCTCCTAGGTGCTACATGCCTTCGCTTCTGTCACATGCTGTGCTAAGTGGCATTTCTGCTACCTAGGAATTTAGTGTTTTCTCTTCTACTATTTTGCTTTTGTTCTGTCATTTAGAGTTGGAATGTTGCATGTGTGTTTGATGATTATGTCAGGTAAAAAGTGTTTTCCATATGCTCATTTGTGAATAACATATGGCCCTGATCCTGTGAATATTTAAACACCTGCATTAGTCATAGGATGAGAGTTGAGTTATGCATGTACCTAAGCAGTTGCACACTCAGGACCAATAGATGTATACATTTATGTTTCCTACTCATTGAATATAACTGAAAGGAATTTATGAAAACCAAAGATCACAGATCTAATTTCTTCTTAAATCTCCCGTCCCTGACTGCTAAGCAACTGGAAAACAAAATTAGAAAGATTTTTTTCCTATTTAAAAAAAAAGCAAGCACAGAATACCTAATGTTGCAGAACTCTAGCAAGATTAGAATTAAAGTATACAATTAGATTGTCATTTGTATACTACACATTATACTGATGTGTCTTAGTTTACTCAGTATATACTTTTAAATTCACTGTTCAGTCTACATACATGTACTGTAACATACTATACACTCATTGAAAGCAGATCAAAATACATATAAATCCACCTCTATTTTAAAGTCAATGCACTTAATTTTCAAATCTATTACAAATTTGTCTTTCCTTATGTATTTTGAAAATCACAAATAGAACAAATTAGGATAAATACCTATTGAGCTTTCATCTTACAATTAGTTTTATTACATTCTGAGCTCAAAGCCTCCCTTTCTATTTTTCTTATATAAAATACAGATAGTTATACTTACAGCTATTAATACAGCTATTACAGACCCAATTACTATTATTGAAACATTGACACCATCATTAGGAAGCATATCAAGCAAGGATCCCTGTTTAGGAACACTGTTAGTGATAACTTCAGTAGGAAGTGTAACAGGCAAGGATCCCTGTGTAGGAACACTGTTAGTGATAACTTCAGTAGGAAGCGTATCAGGCAAGGATTCCTTTGGAGGAACAAACAGAGCTGCTTGTACTACATTAGACACCTCTGAGGTCAGGGAGGCATTATCAACAGCACATATTGCAAAGTAGATTATGGTGCCATTTTCTATTGTGACACTTTCTGGTTTAAACTGAAATGATTCTTTGGTGCTGGCAGGTTTAGGTACCAGACTAGAGGTATTAATGGAAGTAGCATTCTCAAAGTTTTTTCTTAGGTCCAGAAGACTTTCACTCATTTTTATTATGTATCTGTCAGCTGGAAAAAGTGAGGAATACAAGAGTGTGTTAGTAATGCCTATTATACTATCTGTAAATGCAAGCACAGTACAGGATTTGTAGAACACTTTTGTATCTTTATAAGAACTCCAATGATACTCCATTACCATCCCTACCATTTTACCCACCCTCATTATTGATGGGCCTGCTTAATTGACTAACATCCGTTCTCTGAAGAGCTCTGGACAGGATTCCTGTTAGAACTTATCAGTTCCACATTTATTTGGGTCAATAGTCTACTGTTAACTGATGTGGGGCATTCTCTCCCTTCATGAGCACTAACCACATTATATTACCAGCACTCTTAGCTCCTGCTGGGCAGATGAGTCTTCCACATGGCAGTGCAGATAACTGCCATTAAACTGCCCCCATCTATGCCTCCCTCCCCCTCACGTCACACAAGTCTCTATAGTACTAAAATAGAAACATAACTTTTGGATGAGAAATGAAAATAGGATTTCTTTCACTTGTCTCTGAGTATCCAGGTAAAGTATAAGATCAAACAGTACAGTACAGGGAGAGATCCCTGCATCCTGGTCAGCATTCCCTCTCTTAATGTGAGCAGGTTCTCAAACATAGACTGAGAGATAGCAAAATGCCTGCTCATTTGCCAGCATAGTTAGTATGTCAGGGATCTTGCTGCAAATGTGCCTAGCTTCCCACTGTCCACAGTTATCATTTCAAGGCTGTATGGTTCTGTTCTGCTCGTGGGTTTTCTAGTTCTTTGCTTGATTTGAGTTCTACTTCCTGCTCCTCATCTTCTTTTCTATCCCTTCAGAGATGGGGTAAGGGGTAGCATAAGAGTGATCAGAAGATCTTCCTAACTGAGGTTATTCTTCCATTGCTGGCTACTCTAGCTGTAAGGCTGTTTTGAACCGGATGAGTAGCGCAAAGTAGCCACATAGAAGAACCTAGGCCAGTGTTTTGGGGATTTAATGGAGTTGTTGGTTTGTTCCCTGGTGAGCTGGTTGGCAAGAGCTGTAGGTGTGTGTAAAGATTTTAATCTGAAGCTGCTCTCTGTGTGACTGCAGACTGTCTATCTTAACCTCTCTGGCTTGTGTTGATGTGCACACTATAACATAACCTGGTTACAACATACTTAAAATATATATTATAAATGAGACCTAACTGTGTCCCCATAAATGGACTAAAGCCTTGGACTGTCCATGTTGTAACTGGGTCCCCTGACTTATTTATAGTTGCAGTGTAGACAGGGGCTAAGCCTTGGAAGAGTCACTGGTGAGTATGTTTTTGATTTAATTTGTTTGCCTTTGTAAACTAGCATAAGGCTGGTTGGTATACAGGTTTTGCATTTTCTGTTGTACCAAGTTTGGGAGAACAGGCACTGACTTTTGTTTTTCTCCACAACCGCTTTTCCCCGAGGCCCCACCCTCACCCCACCTTTTCCCCTGAGACCCCACCCTCGCCCCGTCTCTTGCCACCCCCACTCTGCCCTCTCCCCCAAGTCCCCACTTCTTCCCATCCTCTTCCCCTTCCTCTTGCCACTGTCCCCTGCCCCATCCCCTTCTCTTCCCACCACCCCATCCCCCTACCCCTGGCCACCAAACAGCTGATCGGCGGCTAGCCTTGGGGCCCTGCCGAACAGCTGATTGGCAGCCAGCCCCGGAACCCTGCCGAACCACTGTGACTAGTGGGTGCTGAGCTCCCCCTATTTTTCCATGGGTGCTTGAGCCCTGGAGCACCCACGGAGTTGGTGCCTATGTTTGGGAGTATTCCATGTTTCTTTAAACATTTTTTTAAGCATTAAGTGGGACTAACATGAATATCATATTGAACAGGGAATTTATTGGTTACACTGAGTCCTGATCTACACCAGGAAATTTTACAGAGAAAATCTAGACTAGGTCAAGCCATAGTGATGGTCATATTTTTTGCAGATGGGAAAGACATAGCTTTTTTCCTCACCTCTCCTTGGCTGGCTCATCGTATGTAATTTCAGATAACTGACAATAATGCATCACTTCCAGCTGACTAAAACAAAACTTCCAACTTACCTTGTCCCACATCAAAGTCATTCCCGGGAGCTGTCCAAGACAAGTGAATTTTATCTTCCTCAAACTGAGCCTCAAGGTCAGTAATTTTACAGGGTGGGAACACATCAGTAGTTCCTCCTGATGGAACATTCTCCACTACAAAAGAACCTCCTGTTGCAACTCTGTTGAAACTTCCTAGCTTTGCTTGAATTTCATCATCGCTAACTTCAGGTCTCGGTGCATTCATTTTGATTTCACCTGCCCCCCCAAAAAAAGAAAAATTGCTCATGCTATTTGAACATTACAAAACTCCAAATCATAACACACTTTCTATTTATCTAGCATTCCTTCTCTTTTAATCTACTTTTTTTCTTTGGCTTATTCAAGTTTAGTGCAAAAATTAGCAAGGCTAAAAACCAAAGTGAACTTCAGGATCCTGCATCCTTGCACAAAACTGAGGCAGACCCCAAAAGCAAACCAGATTTCAAGTGCAGTTGAAAGTAGCAACAGTGCCTATTACCCGTTAGGGTATTTAAGGTATTAAGCAGGTGTCAGTGGGAAGTGGTTGTGATAAGGTAGCTTCCACCCATTTCTTCCTAGATATTGCAGGCAGCATAAGAATTACAACCTTGTAGGAATTTCCTTACTTTTCTGGGTTTAAGTTGGACACATTTTTATGTAGACTTCTTTCATTCAGTATATTCTAATTTTCTAGAAATACAGAAAATTGTTTCTGTGTGTGTGCGCACACGTGTGTGCAAGAAGGAGGATATGAAATGCAAAAGCTAACAATCTAAAATTAAGGTTGAGAAATCAGACACTCAAAAGTCAAGAAATTCAAAGTGCTAAGTTTTCTATTAGATATATTTACATGTGTAAATACTCCTGCGGGAGTTCTGCACAACTGCATACATGCATAATTAGTGAGTCCCGCAGATTTTTATTTTTTTTGCGCAGAAAAAGCTTCTGCTGAAATGTTGCTGCAGTTTCTCCTTTTTCCCACCAGAGGGTGCTGTGGCAATAGAACAAAGCAACAGCTCACAGCCAGCTAAAGAAGAGAAAGCCTGCCTTCTTCCAAGCACCTGTCAAGCCACGTCTGGAGATGGGGGCTATGGGGAGACAGACAGCCTGGGGTGTTGGTGGGGTGTGTGTGTGTGTGTGTGTATGTCAGACAGGGGCTTATAAAGGCTAGTGAGGGAGGACAGACTGGGGCAGGGGCTGAATGGGAGTGGAGGCACAGGGCCACAGGAAGGAGGGGGGAGGGAGGTGCAGGGCCATATGGTGATGGGGAAGAGGTTGCAAAGCTACATAGGGACAGGGGGTGGCTTGGTGGGGGTACAAAGACACATGGGGATGGGGAGGGGTACAGGGACACATAAGGATGGGCGTGGCTGGGGGGGACACAGACACATAGGGTTGGGGGAGGGTGTGCAGGGACATATAAGGACAGGGGAGTGGCTGGGTGGGGGCACAGAGACACATGGGGACAGGGGGAGGGGTACAGAGCCACATAGGGACAGGGGGAGGGGGTGCAGGGCCACATGGGGATGGGGGGAGTGGGTGTCTGAGTGGGGGTGGAGGGACACGTGGACAGGGGCAGATGTGCCTGACTGCATAGGAGAGGCTAGGGGTCAGCCAGGGTCTGCATGGGGGAAGCTCCCTAACAATCCCTCTCTGCCCCCGCAAGAAACCCTTGTTCCATACTTTTCCCACCCATATCCAACAACCCTCCAAGTTCACTTCCTGAGGTTTTTGGGTGCCTAATATCTCAAGGTTAGAGTGTGGTTCTTACTCAGTAGAGCTGCCACTCTGTCTACCCAGAGTCAGATCTGCTGGCTTAAATGGCAAAAAGTAAGTTACTATTTTTTTTCCCAAACAAACCATTGTTAACCAAGTTCCATTTGCAGACCAAACTTGGTGACTAGTGCCTTCAGATTATGCCCCCAGTTACACTTGTGCAATCCCACTGAAGGCCAGAGGGTTGCATAGATATACTGAGCATGGCATTTGGCCTGCAGACCCCGGTGACAATGCACAAGCCAGAACGAACACAACTTGATTTTCAGATCCTAGGCTGAGTCTGCAGGGCTGGGAGTTGGAACAGTCATGTTGCTAATCTGTAACTAGAGCAAATTTGTTCTGGAGTGTTTGAGAAAACAAGTGTAGAATTTGACAATACTATTTTTATAAAGTCACTTTTCAGAATAAAAGTATATTTTAATGATGAATTAACTGTTTTCATTGCACTTGATTTCTTTGGGCCTTTAGATCAAAAGAGAAATGCAAAAATAATGGAAAGATGAAAAAATATACTAAGTCACAACACACTCGTAACAGACTCATTGTAAAAGTATCATTAACTGAAGCTCCACTGATTGAGAAGGCTTAAGCAGTAAGATTTTAATAGCAGTATCCATACCTGTGGTTTCTAGAACTGAGAATCTTTAACTCACAGATGCCTAATGGAAAGAGTCCTGAACAATGTGTCCAGAAAACCAACAGAAGAACAGAAAAATTCTCATGTGGAGGCATTAAATGGATAACTTTAACATTTCATAACTTTGAAACTGATTCCCTGAAATCTCATTTTTAAGTCTCAGTGAAACATACAAATTTAAAATTTCTAACTTCAGCTGTTCTTTAATATGATTTTCAGTTCCAGGATCTCTGGCAAATCCCACGTGTTCCAAAGAGCACTTAGTTATTATTATATATATATATATATATTTATAAAATGTGGTACTATACCCAGTGCTCATATATAGCAAAAATACGGTGGTTCCAGCTACTGTTTTCTAAAAGTATAAACAATAGCGGAAAAGATACATGTAAGAAATGTTAAGGTTAAAAAGCTTTTTGTGAAGCTAAATGAAGGGGAGGGATAGCTCAGTGGTTTGAGCATTGCCCTGCTAAACCCAGGGTTGTGAGTTCAATCCTTGAGGGGGCCACTTAGGGATCTGGGGCAAAATTGGTCCTGCTAGTGAAGGCAGGGGGCTGGACTCGATGACCCTTCAGGGTCCCTTCCAGCTCTATGAGATAGGTATATCTCCATATATTATATTATCTCCCATTCACCCATATTTTTACACATACAGAGAGAGAGAGAGCGAGAGAGAGTATTTTCTATTTCATGAATGTTCTTTACCATTTTCTATGTAGCCTGGAACATACAAGGCTCGGCTCTGCCTGTGGCCAAGTCTGACAGTCTGATTTCTCCCCTGGATATGCACTTTTAAGTTGTATCTACCGTTTCCCTTGAAAGATGTAAAGTACTTTGAATAGATTCCATCATTCTTGGTAATATCAGCACCTAGACATGGTTCAGATAATGGAGAAGTTGGAGAACAATAGAACTGTGCATATGAATCACATCACCTCTGTAAAAGCAGCAAAGAATCCTGTGGCACCTTATAGACTAACAGACGTTTTGCAGCATGAGCTTTCGTGGGTGAATACCCACTTGCTTGCATCCGAAGAAGTGGGTATTCACCCACGAAAGCTCATGCTGCAAAACGTCTGTTAGTCTATAAGGTGCCACACGATTCTTTGCTGCTTTTACAGATCCAGACTAACACGGCTACCCCTCTGATACTTGATCACCTCTGTAGGCACAGTAGATTGGAAAAGGAAAATAATAATTTATGTAATTCATACTTTTGAAGGAGATATTTTTAACATAGCTGTACTGCCTATATAGCATGTGACAAGCTATAGAAACAGACTCTTGCTCTCCTATTCTGCCACCTGCATCCCCTCTGCAGGGCAGACCATCATGTAAAATATACATAAGTTCAAACAGTGAATATGGTTGAATCAGACCCACAAGGCAATGGACCCCCTTCTGTCCCTGTGCTGGCTATTTGCATCATGGGTAAGAGCACAGGAGAGGGAGAAGGCTCTGCACAACCACGACACTCCCTTCTCCTTGGGCGCAGTTTCTCTCTCTCCTCCTTCCTAATACACCCAACAGTGTAAGTGCACCAGCATGTCAGGGCACACATGCTGCACCAGTTTAGACCAGTGCAGTTGACTCTCATCCTGAAGCAGTGGAGGAGACCAGAGTTACCATCTCCCTCCACTTGCTGCCCCTTGTTCTGTGCTCATGGCATAGGCATTACTGAACCCTTACTGATAAGTTTGGAAGCAGCATGCAGAGACATTCTAAAATACATTCCACAAAATGGGGAGTGTACACATTTCTAGATAAAATGTAAGGAAAGTAATAATCAGATTACCGGAACCATCATCAAGGAGTCTGAGCTCCACTGCAGATCCAGTCTCTTGTTCAACAGTGGCCATCACAGTTGCACCAAGAACAGGCAAAAATCCTTGACTAACTTCTGCATAAATCACCATTGGATTAGGGAAGTTGTTTGTACCCTTATTCATGTGGGCTTTCACAGTCAATGGAGGCACAGTCAAAGATGCTGGTCGAGACGTTACTATCATTGATATGACTTGAGATTCTCTGTGGTTATTTTGAATCGTATATAACCAATTCCCCACCTGCAAATCAAATATATGGAGTATAAAAATATAATAGAAGACTTCATTAGTCTAAGGGCAGCTTTGTGTTTCCCTTAGTTAATTATTATCTTAGTTCAGGGGAGATTTTCCAAGGCACAAAGGGCAGTTAGGGTATTGCTACAGGAGCACAGGTAAGGTAATTTGGGTACCTCACTTATGATTCTTCGTGCTCTCAAATGTTTGGTTTCTTTTAAATTTAACCTTATATCTGAATTTGCTCAGTTTTAGTGGTGGATGTTTGAGAATTATCACATTCTTGGAAGGATTAGAACCTGTATATTATAGATATGTACTCTCAACCTTAACTTCCCCTGAATTCAGTGTTTTGTCTGGGAGTCTTGTATACTTGGGATGTGTATAGCGCATAATAAAAAAATTAGGAAGAGCACAAACAACAGTTAGATACCCAACTTCCATTGCAAGTCAGTGGAGTTACACCAAGGATAAAATTGGTTCATTAGGAATATATGTTTATAACGTCTAAAAAGAAAAGGTGCATTTTAGTCTATGAAAATGTTAACATGTTTGGATAATAAAACAAAGTTTAGTCTTTACCTCTGCAGTGCCTGCTATATTCAATCGAGCTGTTCGGAGGTTTAGATTACTAACTGTGAAGTTTGACGTTCTATATTCTTTTCCTTTGGGGTCCCGCAGTAAAATGTCTGGTGGAGATGTGCTTTGATCCCATGTAACTACAAAGAAGGTGTCATTTCCCACAGTGCTATCTACAGTCACTGTACCATTCATCCACTGCTTGACTGCAACACTCTGAGCTGTACTTTCAAGCTATTAGACAAATAAAATACGTTTTATGGCTAGTTAGCAGATAAACACTTAAAATACCAGTAATTTCAGAGTGGTTCATTTTCCTCTTAAAGGGGAGAACAAATCAATACTTTGTTTATTCCGGCAAGGCCGGCTTTAGCTTTTTTGCCGCCCCAAGCAAAAAAAAAAAAAACGGGGCCGGAGTGCTGAAGCAAAAAAAAAAAAAAGTGCCACCCCAAGATTGGCTGGAATGCCACCCCTTACAATGGGCCGCCTCAGGCACGTGCTTCCTCTGCTGGTGCCTGGAGCCGGCCCTGTTCAGAGGGCACCTTAACTGACTGGTGGAGAACTGGTCCACTGCTGGAAGAGGGGCCAGAGGAGGATTAATGCTGGCACCACCCTGAGCAGGTCTCTGCTGTTCTGTGCAGAGCTCAGGGTTGTGCAAAGGAGGCAGAAGCCTCCTGCCACTGTGCCTCCACAAATGGAGAACTAGCTGGAGAGCGAGGGCCACATGGACTAGCCATTAAAAGGAGTGGAATGATGAAGCCCTGAGCCAATTTTCTGTAATGCCCATTTGCAGAGTACAATAGCTTAAGAATGTGAAAATATAGTAACCAAGGGTCTCCTGCCACTGCTCTTTTGGTCTATCCACCTAGCTGTCAAATGACGTCTGTGCAGGAGATTAGTGCTACATTTCCTCTCCAGCTGTCAGCCTGTTTCCAGAAAGACAGCAAAATGAGAGAGCCATACAACCACAGGTAGGGACAACAGAAAATCAATGAGAGACACAGACAGAAATTATAAAACACAGCAAGAAGAGAAACAAGATTTCCTTTACCAACGTTGGTATTGCACATGTGGGCCACCAGAATTTACAGATAAGATACCAATATAAGTTTTATAGTGCTCACTTCTGTTTTATGGATTAGAAAAACTACAATTAGAAAAGTACCTTTTAATAAAATAACTTTCTGTTTAGAATAAAAATGGGAAACTAGATACTGAAACGCTATTTCAAAGAGCATCTGGATGGACAATTGAGAGTCAGGTATTCAGATGGTACTCTAGTGATGAGACGGGTATAAGTGCTTAGAAAGTGAGATAAATTGTCTTTTAATAGCAGCTGTTAATAGCCCAGAAAATAAAGAAACATTTTTTTTCTTTCTCCTGAATAGATGTGATAGTGGAGCTACAAAACCAGGAATCCTAATAATAATAATGGAGGATTTCAGCTATCCCCATATTGACTGGGAATGTGTCACCTCAGGATGGGATGCAAATATAAAATTTCTAGATATCATTAATGATTTCTTTTTGTAGCAGCTAGTCCAGGAACCCACAAAGGGAGACGCATGTTTTTAATTAGTCATAAGTGGTTCACAGGATCTGGTCCAAGAGGTGAATATAGCTGAACCGCCTGGAAATAGCACCAATACTGTAATTAAATTTAACATTCTTGTAGGGGGGAAAATACCAAAGATACCCACCACAGAAGCATTTAACTTCAAAAATGGGAACTAAACAAAAATGAGGAGGTTAAATGGAAATTAAAAGGAACAGTCAGAGGAGTGAAATGCCTTCAAATTGCATGCAAACTTTTAAAAAACACTAAGATAGAGGCTCAAAAGATATGTATACCTCAAATAAAAAAAATGCTGCTAGTTTTTGTCTCTCTTACTGGCTGCTCTTCACATTCTTTTTTGGCCTTCCTAATTATACTTCTGCACTTGATTTCCAAGAGTTTGTTCTGTTCCATTTTCCACAGTAGGATTTGACTTCCAATTTTTAAAACATGTCTTTTTGTTTCTAACCACATCTGTTTACTCTGCTGTTTAGTCATGATGGCACTGTTTTGGTCCTCTTCCTGTTTTGTTTGAGTACATCAGAAGCAGGAAGCCAACCAATCGGTGAGGCCATTGGACGATCGGTGCCAACCAATCGGTGAGGCCATTGGACGATCGAAGTGCTAAAGGAGCACTCAAGGAAAACAAGACCTTTGTGGAGAAGATAAATGGATTATTTGCATCAATCTTCACTGCAGAGGATGTGAGGGAGGTTCCCACACCTAAGCCATTATTTTTAGGTGACAAATTTGAGGAACTGTCCCAGACTGAGGTGCCAGTGTAGGAGTTTTTGGAACAAATAGATAAATTAAACAGTAATAAGTCACCAGGACCAGATGGTATTCACCCAAGAGTTCTTACGGAACTCAAATATGAAATTGCAGAACTACTAACTGTGGTATGTAACCTACTGCTTAAATCAGCCTCTGTACCATATGACTGGTGGATAGCTAATGCAATGCTGAGTTTTTAAAAAAGCTCCAGAGGTGATCCTGGCAATTACAGGGCAGTAAGCCTAACTCCAGTACCAGGCAAACTGGTTGAAACTAGTAAAGGACAGAATTATCAGACTAGTAGATTAATGTGATATGTTGGGCAAGAGTCAATATGGCTTCTGTAAAGGGGAATCATGTCTCACCAATCTACTGTATTAGTATTCTTTGAAGGGGTCAACAAATGTGGACAAGAGTGATCCAGTGCCCATACTGTATGAGGACTTTCAGAAAGCCTTAGACAAGGTCCCTCCCCAAAGGCTCTTAACCAAAGTTAGCTGTCACGGGATAAGAGGGAAGGTCCTCTCCTGGATCAGTAATTGGTTAAAAGACAGGAAACAAAGGGTAGGAATAATAGTCAGTTTTCAGAATGGAGAGAGGTAAATAGCAGGGTTCCCCAGGGATCTGTACTGGACGAGTGCTGTTCAACATATTCGTAAGTGATCTGGAAAAAGGGGCAAAATAGTGAGGTGGCAAAGTTTGCAGATGATACAAAATATTTGACTGCAAAAGTTATAAAGCTGAGTTACAAAGGGATCTCACAAAATTGAGTGATTGGGCAACAAAATGGCAGATGAAATTCAGTGTTGATAAATGCAAAGTAATGCACATTGGAAAACATAACCCCAACTATACATACAAAATGATGGGGTCTAAATTAGCTGTTACCACTCAAGAAAGAGATCTTGGAATCATTATGAACAGTTCTCTGAAAACATCCACTCAATGTGCAGCAGCAGTCAAAAAAGTGAACAGAATGTTAGGAACCACTAGGAAAGGGATAGATAATAAGGAAGTAAATATCATAATGATGCTATATAAATCCAAGATATGCCCACACCTTGAATACTGTGTGCAGTTCTGGTAGCCCCATCTCAAAAAAAGAGATATTAGAATTGGAAAAAGTACAGAGAAGGGCAAAAAAACCCGATTAAGGGTATGGAACAGCTTCCATATGAGAAGAGAAGAAAAAGACTTTGTTCAGTTTAGAAAATAAATGACTAAGGGGAGATATGATAGAGGTATATAAAATCATGGATGGTGTGGAAAAAGTGAATAAGGAAGTGTTAGTTACCCCTTCACATAAAACAAGAACCAGAGGTCACCCAATGAAATGAATAATCAGCAGGTTTAATACAAACATAAGGAAGTACTTCTTCACACAACATACAGTCAACCTATGGAACTTGTTGCCAGGGGATGTTGTGAAGACCAAAACATAACTGGGATCTAGAAAGAATTAGATAAATTCATGGAGGATAGGTCCATCAATGGCTACTTGCCAAGACAGGCAGGGATGCAGCCTCATGCTCTGAGTGTCTCTAAACCTCTGACTGCCAGAAACTGGGACTGGAGGACAGGTGATGGATCAGTCGATAAACAGCCCTGTTCTATTCATTCCCTCTGAAGCATCTGGCACCAGCCACTGTCGGAAGACAGGTTACTGGCTAGATGGACCATTGATCTGACCCAGTATGGCCATTCTTAAGTTCTTGTCAAGGCCAGTATAGAATTGCAGAGAAGCTAAGTAGTCCATGACCAAACCTATATTAGTTGCTATGCATGATTCAGATAAAATGCAAAACTGGGTCCATAGCAGAGATTTAACAAAGTGAGGGATGAGTTGTTAAGTTATAGATGTAGTAAGTGAAGGCCCTGATAAAGGCCCAGTATGAGGCCTGAGGCCTGAACTGAAGTAATGGTCAAAACTTTGCTAACATAAAAAGCAAAGTTAAGCTGTGATCCAGAGGCAGGCCCTGCTCACAGAAGCTGGCAAGGAAAGGGCTGATGCTGCAAGAAGATACATACCTAAAAGGTACAGAACACTAGATATCATGTATACATTCCACACAGGTAACATGGAACAGGCCGACCCATCCCAATGACAGGGGCAAAAGGGTAAAATGATGGATAGAGTTGTTTTGATTGAACCAATCTGTACAAGGTGAGAGGCGGCACCTTACTACGTAGAGGGGTTGTACCTTGCTGCGTAGAAGGGTTGCACCTTAATATGTCAGGAGTGATGTGTAATTTGTTTGTACCTGTGTATAAGAATGTATCCCTGGGGCGGTGTCTTTGTCCGGCCGTAGGGGGAGTGGAAAGTCCCGCCACTAAGCCGGGTCCTTGCCAAGAGGCACTTTCTCGTAGTATGCCCTGAGTTAGGCTAAGAAACCTACAGGGAACTGCAATTGTGTCCAAGATCGCAATAAACCTAGTCGACGTGACTTTGCATCTTACTGGACTCTGTGGTTATTGGGGGTTTTCTTCGGGTCTGCTGGGTCAGCTATCTGCGCAGAGCTGGGGCAGCACACAGAGGGAACACACGCACGCAGCCGAGTGATATCAACAAAGGAGAAAGCAGAGCACCACACCGGTAGCCTCTGACAACAATAGATAGCACTACCCAAGAGCTGTTGTAGAAATAGAAGAAGCTACTACTAGCCTCAATTATTTTGAAGAAATCATCGCTGAGTTGAAATAGATCATGAGAAGTGTCAGGAAAGCTGGGAATCAAAATGTTATCTATTGTTTAGAAGAGAAGCAGTTGAGATAGTTTCCTCATTATTGATAAAGTTAATATAGTAACAAGATCACTTATTTACAGCATTCTACACAGGAGTGACCACACATACTATAGTATTTCTGCCTACCTCTATCTATATAAGTCCCTTTGCCTTAGCTAATTGTGAGAAATTTTAATTTTCTTTGTTTCATTATCTGTTTCATTTTATTGTTAATAACAGACCACACACACAAAAATTCCCACTGCCATTTCCAAATCAGTTAATATTTTAAGATCAGTCACTGACAGTGCAATAGTTAAGATTATAGACTAGGTGTAGGCAACCTATGGCACGTGAGCCGAAGGCGGCACGTGAGCTGATTTTCAGTGGCACTCACACTGCCCGGGTCCTGGCCACCAGTCCGGGGGGCTCTGCATCTTAATTTAATTTTAAATTAAGCTTCTTAAACATTTTAAAAACCTTATTTACTTTATATACAACAATAGTTTAGTTATATATTATAGACTTATAGAAAGAGACCTTCTAAAAATGTTAAAATGTATTACTGGCACGCGAAACCTTAAATTAGAGTGAATAAATGAAGACTCAGCGGCACACCACTTCTGAAAGGTTGCCGACCCCTGTTATAGACTACTAAAATTATTCTTAATTGACCAGTAACTGATTAATAATGTGAAAAACAAACAAAATTTGAAACTCAGACCTGAATAGACTGTCCAAAAATATTTCCACTTCCTGATGAAATTCCACTGAATGCATCAATTAGGCCATTGGAATCAACTATATCTGTGGCATACAACTTTAAGCCTCCTGAAATGTGATTGTTAAAATAATTAGAATAGTCATTTACTGTAAAACAGTAAGTCTTTGTTATGTACCTTATGCTAGTTTGGCTGTTGCGATAGAGCACAGTGTTAATTTGATAAATTTTGTTCCTTTATTATCCTTTATTCATGGGGCAGAGCAGGGAGGAACCGTTGGTGGTGGGGAATCAATTAATACAAACACCCAGAGAGTTCCTGCAAAAAGCAAGTCTGACCTGGGAAATGATCCCATCTGTTCACATTTTAACTCCACCTAACTTGGTCTGACTAAGAATTGTCACCTGTAGCATTTCATCAAGTACAGTGCTCACTCATAGGCTGTTCTTGGTAAGTCTGGACTCTGAGCCATGGACCTGTAAAGTGCAATTCCACTCTGAAAAACACCTCTGTAAAAATGACATGGTGGAATTCCAAGATTATTGCTTTTCAGTGACTCAGATCAAATCTTCTTAGTTTACAAATATGAAGTTTGGGCCTCTTTCATATGTGCTGAGCACCCATAATGCCAATGGGAACTTCTGGTGCGCAGTGTCTTTGGAAATCTGGCCATTTATTTCAAACAGTGAGCCCTGCCCGCTGAGACTGGGCTCTGAAAGACCAGCTGGGTTCTTTCTGGCTCACACATCAGTCACTTAACACTAAAGAGTCTGTGATCAGAACTTAGTGAACTATTCTGTTATAGTACACAAACCAGAACTGAATTCAGGTTGTTCTCTCACAGCCATGTTGGCTGTACAATGCTAACAAGAGTAAAAAGCAGTACAATCTTATTTAAGTCCCTGCAGCAAGCAGATGTGACTCTGAATACACAAAAGGAGCATCTCTGTTGACTAAGAAGGTGCAATTTATACATAGTCACTATTTGGAGTAAAGTTACAGTCTAAATCAACACATGGAATTCCCATTGGTAGGTGCCCTGTACTGCAGCATCACCCAGCATCCATCTGGCTTTCCTTAAAATGGCTGAAGTTAAAAGTAACAGTGCAGCTCCAACTCAAAGCAGAGCTGACTGAGTCTCCTAGTTGCATGAATAGAGACTGTGGTTGCTGACTCCTCCAGCTGTGACTGTTTGTGAGTTGGTAATTATTTAACTATTTAGGACATTAATAGGTTTGCATATCACTGCTATGTAAACGTCAGAAATAAAATGTTAATCATTTCAACACCGAGCTTATCTTTTTGTTTAGAGGAACAGCCGCCAGTAATATAATTATCAAACCTCACTATTAAGCAGAGTGTTATCAGGATACAGGTTTTTTTAAAGCAAGAACAGATAAAGATAAACAATTGCTCCCAATATTGTTGTGTTTATTCAGCTGAAAATAAACATTCTGTAAATACGACTGGAATTGGTTGACCTTATTTTCTTTTCATATTACAAGCTGTAAACCACTCTAGTTTTACATTTCATGCTTAAGGTGTGCATGCCAAAAATAGGATTAGTTTAGAAACTTACTCACCTGTCATGTCTGAAAATTGTTCTAGTTCTGGAGCAGCTTTTGGCCCCAAGGCAATGGTATGAATGATCGATCCACTGATTTCCACCTCTTTAAGGCAATTGCTCATACCCTCATCCTCTCCATCTGTCAGCAGTACAATTTCAGAACCATCGAGATTAGAGGGTTTTTTTTTAATCACCTGAATTGATAAGAAAATTTCAGGTATTATCAATAGGACTTTATTGTAAATGTTAGCTGCTCTAACACAGGCAGTGTCTACATCAAGAGAAATTCTTAAAGTTCAAGTGTAAGGCAAAATATTTTCCTTACAATTGTGAATTGTGCTGGTGTAGGAGGTTGTGTCATGTGGCAACAACCGAATTGAAGGTGTCTGAATTACACTGCCTGTACAGGGATGGTTCAGGGGAGAGTTGTCTAAGGGTAGCACACTCGTTACACATCCCAAGTAGTAGTAACGTATGTCTGCCGGCCCCCACTCTAGGTCTTGCTGCCAATGACAGCATATGCACAGGGCATGTGGCCTGTCAATGCCCATTGAAACTATGGAAAATGATCTTTAATGCAGTTCTGTTCTGGAAAGTAACTTGAGAAATCATGGAGCATGAAGGTGCCATTTTACATAACCCCTTTTCAGAATAAAACCATGCTTAAACCAATGTTAAAATGAACAAAATTTGGATTTTCTATATTTTGATCTTCTGCACAACACCTTGAGATTCCGGCAAAGCATTTTTGTAAGATTTTTCTTAATTTTTTTGCTACTATAAACATAGCAGGGCCTTGTTAATTTCTGAGTTCAATAGGAGCAGTTTCAGGGCCTAACTTGATTGAGCTTCCTAAGTCTCTCACTATAAAACACATTTTCCAAACCTTTAATTGTTCTTGTAGCTGTCTTTCTGAACCCCTTCCAGTTTCCCCAATATCCTCTCTGAAATGTGGACATCAGAACCAGAGGCAGTATTCCAGTAATGGTCTCAGTACTGCTGTACACAGAGGTGATATCACCTCCCGTCCCTACTCCTACTCACTATTCTCTTCCTAGTTCCATTTCATTATCACTGCATTCCAGGACACATTCCCACCAAGTTCTTCTTCACCTCAAATCCTTTGTGTACTCCTGCGCAGATGTTAGTTTCTCCATCAGCTGATGTAGGCAGGTATGTGATAAGATCCTGGCGCACAGTCTCACTGACCATTTGTTGTAGATTAATTTTAATTTGTGCTGTAGAATGGAATGTGACAATTCCAACCCAGGAACCCATTTCGATAATCTGTAGCAGGAATATCTCCGCAGCTTGGTAGAGACGTTTAATGCGGTTATACTGCAGATGAAGAAAGGGAGGTACTTAGAAGTATCAAGGCTTTTCAAGAGAGATAGCAAAAAGGAAGAATACAAATTAGTAATTGCTTGTTCAGTTTGTACTGATAAATGGGAATGTACCTGCTGTGACGTTGTGCAGTCTATATGATTTTGTAAAAANATGGAGCATGAAGGTGCCATTTTACATAACCCCCTTTCAGAATAAAACCATGCTTAAACCAATGTTAAAATGAACAAAATTTGGATTTTCTATATTTTGATCTTCTGCACAACACCTTGAGATTCCGGCAAAGCATTTTTGTAAGATTTTTCTTAATTTTTTTGCTACTATAAACATAGCAGGGCCTTGTTAATTTCTTAGTTCAATAGGAGCAGTTTCAGGGCCTAACTTGATTGAGCTTCCTAAGTCTCACTATAAAACACATTTTCCAAACCTTTAATTGTTCTTGTAGTTGTCTTTCTGAACCCCTTCCAGTTTCCCCAATATCCTCTCTGAAATGTGGACATCAGAACCAGAGGCAGTATTCCAGTAATGGTCTCAGTACTGCTGTACACAGAGGTGATATCACCTCCCGTCCCTACTCCTACTCACTATTCTCTTCCTAGTTCCATTTCATTATCACTGCATTCCAGGACACATTCCCACCAAGTTCTTCTTCACCTCAAATCCTTTGTGTACTCCTGCGCAGATGTTAGTTCCTCCATCAACTGACGTAGGCAGGCATTTAATAAGATTCTGGCGTACAGTCTTACTGACTATTTGTTGTAGATTACATGTAATTTGTGCTGTAGAATGGAATGTGACAATTCCAACCCAGGAGCCCATTTCGATAATCTGTAGTAGGAATATCTCCGCAGCTTGGTAGAGACGTTTAATGCGGTTATACTGCAGGTGAAGAAAGGGACGTACTTAGAAGTATCAAGGCTTTTCAAGAGAGATAGCAAAAAGCAAGAATACAGCAATTACTAATGTTGCTCAGTTTGTACTGCTAAATGGGAATGTACCTGCCATAGAGTAGATGAGAGATTTGAGGGGAAAATATGGAAAATTAGACAAATACCCAATATCTGGGTACCCCAAACTACCTTACATATCATCCCCAAGCATATTCTTTCCAGACCAGTGGAGATGTGTACTATGTTCTGCTATCATGGAAGGGTATCTGCATATTGAAACATCCAGGAGATATATAACAGTGTCAGCCAAACAGCATTCTAATAATCTGGTGATATTCCTCACAAATAAGGTTTTCTCTTTCAGATAATTTGTTTAGGTAAAATGGCTGCAGCCTCAGAGAACAGTATTCAACCTACCTATGCTTTAAGATAGCTCCTCTATTTCACAGGTTCCTGGCACTTTGAAAAATTGGTAATTTCAGTGAAAGAGTTTATTTTAAATGTAGATATTTGAACAAATTGCTGAAAACCAGCTGAGAAAGTTTACCGTTGGAAGCTTTCCTTTCTCTATAAAACTAGCTGTCATTATTCTTGATCTAGTTAAGGATTCTCTTCCTCTCCTATGTTAAGATTAAGGGATGGGTTGATTTATATCTTTTATCTCTGGAAATCTAGTACTTGTTTGCCTCTCAATAGCTTTGGGTTGAATTTGATGCTAATGACAATAAAATGCTCATAGTACTAGTCTACATAAGCTTTTCCAATCTGAAATCTCTCCAGAAGAAGGAATGCCAGCTGTATCAAAACATTTGGTTGTGAGTTGGGGATAGATAATCATTAGAGAACACTACATTCATTTTCACTTGTGATCTAGAATTTGAAGTATTATCTCTACAGAGAAAAGGTTGGCGCAGTTACATCCTGTGCCAGTCAAAGTCCCTAGTTGGGTGATTTCATAGCATGTGTCATGCATGACAGACATTTATCACATCATAACTTCACTAGATAACTTGGGAAAAGTGTCAATCTTTGTTGAAGATCAGCCCCAGGAATGGACTTGTATGGTGTGGCATGGCAGAAATAAATTGTGTTGGCAGAGCAGTATAGGGGAAGCTTACACAGGGTATAACTGCCTTGTACCTGCTTTCAGACAGTGTTTAGTAGTTTACTTTCAAGCGCACTGAATTCCATTCTGCTCAACTGTAGCTCATCACAAAATGCACCACTTATTTGAGATCCATATCTTTCTTTGTCACAAAGAAAATGAAATTATGATTTGATGTTGAGAAATACTGAATTACAAAACTGAAAGCATATAAAACATTATATAGTAACCTGTAAGCCACAGAAATAGGTCATATGCCATTTTAAGCATCTTCCTGTACATTTTCATTGAATTCATTATTGTGGGTTTGTGTCAAATATTTTAAGAGACACTCACAACCTGTTTAAGACCCATAAATTATATTTCTGAGAAAGAAGATGGATACCATTCACCATCCTTTACAAATTCCATACCATAAGCCTAAGATTTTTTGATCAAAACTTCATCATTTGGCTCCTCAGTGGAGTTGTGTTGATTGTTGAACTGAAGATCTAAAATATTTGTATTTTAAAGAAAGCTATAGTAAAACTCTTATTTATACTATATAATAATATATATGGAGTACATGATAGTGTGATATAGCATGAACTGGGGATTCTAATCTTATTCCTTGATGATGAAATTTTGAGTGACTATATTCAATATGATAGAAAAAAGCATTCTTGGAATGTTTTAGAGAGGTTTTAATATTTATATATTGGGACTACTTTTTATCCCCCACCTGTAAAGCCAGGTGCCTTTGTTATCATTATTCAACCCATAGAGGGCTCATAAAGACGTCTAAAAATTACATAATTTTTTTTCCAGACGTTAAGATGCCACAATTTTAAAGCGAGATATCTGGGGCCTCTCCAGGGCACAAAAGGATGTTGTGCCTCCCACAGGGAAGCTGAGGATCTTCTCTTCCCAGAGATATACCGGTGGAAAGGTCCTATTTCTAGCCCTGAAGGTCTGTGAAATATCAAACTTGAAAGTTGTAACATATTTGAGAACAGCCGTTGTCACTAGCACAGGATTGAATGTTTGAAACAAATAAATTAGGGATGAGGAAATTCTGTATATTAGGGAAAGAATACAACAGAGCAGGGGTTGGCGGGCCAGGCCAGTTTGTTTACCTGCTGCATCCGCAGGTTCGGCTGATCGCGGCTCCCACTGGCCGCAGTTCGCTGCTCCAGGCCAATGGGGGCTACGGAAAGCGGCGTGGGCCGAGGGATGTGCTGGCTGCGGCTTCCCGCCACCCCCATTGGCCTGGAGCAGCGAACCGTGGTGAGTGGGAGCCGCGATCGGCTGAACCTGCGGATGCGGCAGGTAAACAAACTAGCCCGGCCCACCAGGGTGTTTACCCTGGCGAGCCGCGTGCCAGAGGTTGCCAATCCCTGCAACAGAGGTTCATATAAAAATAGCTCTTTGGAAGCTGGGTAGTGGTTTGGAATGTAAGAATAAAACCTGGGGAGATGGATTTATGGTCAGAAGGCAGCTGAAGCTTGTAAAGGTACAGGATAAATAAACTACAAAAATGTGACAAACTTATCACATGATTCTCACTTCTATGTGTTATATGATATTTATACATATGAACACACAGCTTATTCAGGGAGGTTATACTGGATTTACCCTAAGAATGATAAATTTGAGGTCCAAAACAGATTGAGTCTCTTTAAGGGCTCATGTCACCTACAGGGGCCGCTGCAAGATAAGAATTATGCTAAATAGCATAAGTTTTAATTTAAAAAAGTCTCACTCTGGTTAATCCAGCATCACTTTATGACAACCCAAATTCTTGACTCATTAGGATGAATGATTATGAGGGAAAGTATTTCATTTTTATTTTGACTTTCATATTTATTTTGAAAATAATTTGTGAGTCACATAGCACGAAACTTGCATGTATGATATATTTTCTGTTTTGGGCAGGGGTGAAAGTAAACAGGTATGGGAGGGTACGGCATACCGGTAAAAAGTGACTGCCGGTACCGGCCTGTACTCAGCTGACTTTGAAGTGCTGCCCCGGCAGCAGTGCTTTAAGGACCCTGCTTAAAGTGCTGCCAAGTCAGCGCTTTAACATCGCTGCCCCTTTTGCGTGCCATGTCGACGGCCCTGCTGGGTCCCTACCAGCAGGGCCGCTGACAAGGGGAGCAAAAGGAGCAGTTGCCCCAGGGCCGGCGATTTAAAAGGGCCCAGGGCTCCGGCCGCTGCTGCCTGGGCCGTTTAAACTGCCGCTGGAGCCCCGGGCGGTGCAGGCCAGGCAGTAGCGGCGCCAGCTCTTCCGGCGCCCTAGGCGGCGGAAGGTCCCGCCCCCAAAATGCCGCCCCCAACAGCGGCGGCGGAAGGTCCTGCCCCCAAATTTGAACGGGCGGCTGTGGCGCCGGCACCCCCAAAATAGCTGTGCCCGAGGCGACCGCCTAGGTCGCCTAATGGGTTGCGCCGGCCCTGAGGCCAGGCAGCATGGATGGGTTGGCTGGGGAACCCTGACACCCCCAGCCTCGCCCCTTCTGCCCAAGGCACCAGCCCCCGCATCGATAAGTCCTGTGTTTTACTTTTACCCCTGGTTTTGGGGAACTACAGTAGTTCTGACATTCTGGAGCTGAAGCTAAAAACAGTGCAGTAGTTATATTTTGTAAGGAAAGAGAGACCAAGTCTGGTATATCATTTTTAGCAATTTGATGAGTTTCCTTTTATCAATCCCTAAATATGTATCATGGGAAAAATAATGGCATCAATTTTTCTAAAATAATAAACATGATTACTGAAATATTGACTAAAGAAAATATATATTGTTTTATAATTGCCTAACTGTTTCTAAGCATTTCTGCTAAAAAAAAAGAAAAAAAAAGAAAGAAAGAAACATATATGTTAGTACTTACCCCAGCCATGCTCCCAGAAACATCAAGTACTAGACAGACTACTCTGTCTTTGGTCTGCAGCAATGAGAAGGAGGTCTCAAATGGAGGACTTGCGCTATTTATTGGAGAGGTGTTACTGAAGTCAGGAGAGTTCATAATTATTTCCCAGGTGCTTTTGTAGTCACACATTTTGTTCTGCAGATTTGTAGCCTTTTCATTGTGAGTACTTTGATCACAGAACCCAGCCACCTAAAAAAAGCCAATTGGAAGAGAAGAAAAATTATTGAAAAAAGCAAGCATACACATGTAGTAGCAAATCCCAGTCTACTATTGCTCTATTGCTCATGACAACCACAAATACAGAAATTCTTTGCCCACTCTAAAGGCTACAGACCATATAATCTGTCTATGTCCTGTACCCTGGAAGAAGTCAGAGGCATGTTCCCAAAGAATCTGTCTCAGGGTTTACACTGAGCACAGAACTGCAGCTCAAGTGGGCATACCCACATTAGCTTTAGTCCAGCTAGTGTAGCTACAGATAGCAATGAAGATTTGGCAGCATGGGCTTCAGCATGTCTGTACAAGCTCACCCAGAACCCTGGATATATACTCACATTGCTAGCCTGCATGATGTCCATTCCATCATGCCTTTGCTGCTATTTTTAGCCACACTAGCTAGATTAACGTTAGCACAGAGATGCCTACCTGAGCTTCAGTCATACTTCTGATTGTGCTGTAGACGCGCGGTGTGTTTACTTACCCCGTGTTGTGAGGATGCCCAGGCAGTGCAGACATCATCAATAAAGTTCACAGATATGTAGTTACTATGGTGTCCCAGTACTTTGATACATAAGGATCCCAACTCACCTGGGACACAACACACTCTGCCAGTGGAAAATCATGCAGGAATGGGAAAGTTTGCAAAACAAAAATTCTCTGATCTTCCTGACTGTCAGGAATACTTTTAAAGAGGATGAACAGCTCACTGCCCCCTTACTAGTCCCAGCAGAGCAGAATTTATCTCACAGAATATTTTCAAAGCTCCAGAAGTAAGGTGCTGAGCGCCTCTAGCAAGTTGCTGAGCACATTCAATTTCCATTTATTTTAGTGGAGTGGAAAATGCTTAGCACTTCACGAGAGCCTTGTCACAAAAGGATAAGCCCCATCAATGTTGTAACAGAAAATGCCTCCTGTCTGGGTAACTTTATTTTTACCTGCTCCAAAAGGGAGCAAAATTAGCCACAATCTCGGGGTATTTCCATACACCTGTGATGGGACAGATAAGCCCCACACTGGCAATGAAAGGGTTAATGAGAGCCTGTGGACCCAGTTGGCCCCACCGCACTACACCAGCAGCAAATATCAGGCACGGAGAGGGAAGCTAAAAACAAACATAGGTAAACTCAGGGCTCCCCAGGAAGGAAAGCAGCGGGGAAGTTTTTTGGGCAGAGTGATGGGTGGAAAGAGGCTTGGAACTGTGAGTAAAGAAAATACCCCCTGTTGTTTGATTCCTGCTGTCTTCAGAGTAACAGGACTTTGTGTGTATTCTTTGTAAACAAACAGGATTGCATCAAAGAAATACTTTACTCCATCATCAGTTTCTCCTAATGGAAACAACCTACAAGACCCCGAATATCCAATTGGGTCAAAAAGCAGTAACAATACTTACAGAAGGGAGGCTTTGCATGTACATTATAGATGCTGGGGCATTTTGTGTTTTTTCTGGTACAAATTTACATCCAGCTTCATACAGCTTTGTCTGTTTATCATATTTGCATTCTCTTGTGTTTTGGACTATGTATTTACCAGTGACACTAGCTGAACACCTAAAGGGGAGGTAAGATAGTAAGAGGCTTAGCTAACAAGCCACAAAAACGTATCTCATTCTTTTTGGTACCCAGTAATAATTTGTTTTATGGACCTTGCTGAGGAGAGATGCCTTTTAGTTTTATGGGGAGCATGGTAGATGTAAAGATATATAAAGAGTTGTTTTTAGGTATACAGGTCACCATCCAATACCCGTTAAAGTCAACGGGCGTGCTTCCAGAATCCTTCCATTAACTTCCGTGCGTGTTGGATCTGGCACATAAAAAGCAACATTCATTGAATAATAGTTATAAATATTTATAGTATAAGAGTTTTTTAAATAACTTAAATGTTTATAAATATAAGCAGCTCTTCTTCTGACTCCAGCCCCTGACTGTGTTAGAAGTGGGGGCATGACCTGAAGAGCAGGAAGCCATGAGACTCAAGGCTTTTACAAAAGCTAAGACCATTAGATTCAGTTTAATTTCAATGGAAACCGATTTAAAAAACAAAACATTCTGCAGTGTTTGTAACCCCAACATCGTACTAGCGCAGGGGTTCTTTATAATGTGGACCACAGCTCCCGCCATTTCTGCCTCCCCTCCCCATCCATGATCACATAACATCCCTGTGGCAACTACAGCAATTGCTTACATGAAAGAGTCACACTGAGAAAGTATTTATGTATTTGTATTTTCTTTCAATGTAGTTTAGCAGATAGAGACGAGAGGACGTGCCAGCCCCATGTGACCAGCTGCCGATTCACAGATTGCCAGCCAGCACTCTGCAGAATAGCAGTGGTCCAGGGACCAGAGTTTGAGAATTGCTGTGCATGAAAATCTGAAAGTAAATTTAATTAAAAACTGACTAATCTGTTTTCATTGTCTCCACTGAGAAAAATACAAAAACTGAACAAGCAGCAAGAGTAGTTCCTGGGCTCAATTCTAGTCTCATAGGACCTATCACAGTACCTTTTTGGTGTTGGCCTGCAGCCCTGTCCCTGGGTTCAGTTCTCAGTCTGTCCAACAGGGCCTGTCACAGTATCCCAGTTATAGCCCCTCTGGGGCTAGCTTTCAAAGTGTCTCTCAGCCCCTTCTGGGCTTGCTCAAGTATTGTCCTTGCTCTGATATGGAGCAGTGCCCCCAGGGCTTCTTCCCTGGAGATTCTCCACTGGTTGCCCCAGCTCAGTCCCTCTTTACTGTTCTGTTCCACCCCTTCCAGGGGTAACAAAGTTCAACAATTACTGAACCTCTTCCAGGACTTTAGCTCCTTCTCTGGGCTTGCTCTCCCTTGCTCAGAGCTTAAGCCACTTCCCTAGTGGCTGGGGGGGGGGGGGGGGGGACCCCCTATCTCCCCCATCCCCCTCCTCCTCCCCTTTCCCCCCCGCCTTTGTTTCCCTCGCCCGCCCCCTCCCCCCCCCCCCCCTCGCCGACGCCCGCCCCCCTGCGGGGGGGGGGGGGGGGGGGGGGGGGGGAGAACCCCTATATCTAGCATCAGCCTGCTGCTTCCCTTTACCTACAGGCTATGTTTCCCTGGACCGTATCCTTCTCAGCCCCAGTACCTTCCTTGCTTGCTTTTCTGTCTCTAGCCAGCATTGAGCTGTCCAGCCCTGCAGCCAATCAGGAGTATCATCCTTGCTCCTCTGGCTCTAGCCAACAACTGATCTGCTCTGCCCAGCAGCTCATTTTTATATGAGCCTGATGGATTATGATTGGCTGCTCCCTACAGCCTCTCTAGACAGCTTGGAGGACACACCTCTACTGTTCCCTTTCCTGTGGGCAGGGTGTGGTAGGACCGTGAGGCCTCCAGCAGGGGGCCTCCAAGTTCCTGCTACACCCCATCACACCTCCTTTGTAAAGTGCTTTGAGATCTACTGATGAAATGCATTATACAAGAGCTAAATATTAATTAATTAATATTATTACAAGAGTGTGCACGAGCATGCTTAGGAGCACTTTCTACTTCTATACAAAATGTGTATCCTTCACTCCACCATGGGCTGCCCTGCTAGCTAACCACTGCTAACAGCGGGGTGGCAGTCCTGGTGGGTAGTCATGGTCCCAGCCCACATGTCCTTTGGAATGGACAGCACTGCCAACACTGAGCCTGAACCAAAGCTCATTGAAGTCAGTGGATCAGGTCCACTGTTAACCTCTCCTATTGCACTCAGGAAACCTAAGCAGCCAAATTATTGATGCCTCCCCTAGAGAGGTGTTGGAGGTGAAGTTGGGGGTTGCCAACCTTCCAGGGTTGTCCTGGAGTTTCCAGAAATTGAAGATTAATTAAGCTTTAATTAAAGATTATGTCATCTGATGAAACCTCCAGGAGTACATCAGCCAAGCTCTTTGAGCCAAGAATGTCACTTACAATGTGTGTGAACAGTGGCCAGAGCAATGAAGTCCCAATTGCAGTTGGGTCCTCAAGGCACATGTGCAATATAAATGAGAAGAAAAAGAAGAGCCAATCACAATTGGGGAATGAAAACTTGGATCTATCATCTTTGACTGTCCCACTAAATAAGTATTTATATGAGAGATCAGAGCATCCCTGAAGGAGCTGTTTTGGTCTATTGGGTAAATATAATGTCATTTTGGAAACATAACTGGAAGAATTTTTGTGTGTGTATTTTGAAAATCCACTAGATGTCAGTGTAACCAAATCATCAAACTGCTAGACAGCTCTTAACTGGAGAACTAGAGCAGGGATGTCTGTGGAACAATATTTATAGACCCACTTACTCCATGGACACAGTACATCTGTGGACTGCTATGTTTTATTGTTACTCTGGGAAATATTAACGGGAACAATTTCACCACTGATTACTCTGACTCTGTGATGTAGTTCCTACCAATATAACTTCTGAGGAGTAGAAATATAAACACTTGTGAGAATGATGAGCTGGTAGTACCCTCCAGTTTAGAGGTAGGATGAGCAGGCAAAATGAAGCAATACTGAATAGGTGGAAAGCAGGTAAAACTAGGGCCACTTGTAGGGTTGCTAATTTTGGTTGGATGCATTCCTGGAGGTTTCCTCTCATTACATAATCTTTAATTTCTGGAGACTCCAGGACTCTCCTGGAGGGTTGTCAACTCTAGCCACTTGATGAGGTTAGTACCTGTGAATGCTGCTTTGTGACTGTAATTTTTCTCTTTATACCTCCCCACAAGAGGTCTTCTAGCTTTTCTGCAGAATGTGACAACTATTCTTTCAGACATAGAGGAGTGGTTCTGGCTCTCTCCAGAGACCATCAGGGCTGCTCTCAAATCCACCAGAGAGATTGTTGCTGAGTGCTACGAGGTGCTTCCTCCCTAGGTTGAGGGCATTTTCTCTTTATAGTGCTCCTAACTTTTGCCATGTCAGGAATGAAGGACCAGCCTCAAACACAGGTCTCCAGAGAGTGATGGCAGTTTAATCACCAAGTCAAACACTCCTAGGATCCCAGGCCAATTTTTCTATCAGGAAACAGCTCAGATATATATGATTGGGCAGGTCATCAGATGAGAAATCCCATGTTCATGGAACATTTCTCATTAGGGTAGATATTGACAAATAAAAAATAAAACACAATCCACAATTCCCATGATTTGTTCTGTTTTACTGGTCTTTATGCATAATACATTGCACCTCCAAGCCTTCTGTTTATTACACTCTACTAATCACCCTCTTGTGTTCCATTCACCTATACCCAAAAGACATGAAGAAAACCACCAACATGCACCAGAAAAACAAAACTGGGGAGTCATATTGCCTTTCTGAATTTCATTTCATGGCATAAAAAAACCATCTGGGAAATATAGAAATTGCACTAACCAATCAAACACCCCAATGCCTCTCTCAGACAGGGCTTGTTTTCACTAGTGATTTGCAGTTAATATGTTTGTAAAAGTTAACCTGGACATTCCCCAAATGTTTGTTCCAGGCATAGTCCAAATGTGGTAACTACCTTGAGCTGTCAGTTAATTAACTTATACAAAATCTAAGTGTAGGCATACCCATGTTCGCCAATACATCTATATTACTGAGTATACTTCAGTGGAAACAGCAAGAAACCCCATACTGGACTGTGACATTCCCCAAGGTATAATCTGGACAGTTGAGTAGTTGTGTCTCCTCAACTCTCCAATTGGGGTGCCTTTTACACTGCTTCACTTTGAGAACAAGCGCTCCTGGTCTATTTATACACAGCCTCTAGAATGCAAAATCACTCCCAACTGAATTATATGCATGCTTCTAGCCAGCTACTCCTGAACTGTATTGCAGAGTGACACCAGTAAATTCCCAGTCCACGACTTGTCCCCAGAAATTTGCATCTTGTACTGCCCAGCTCTTTCCTTCTGTACTGTACAAGCTTATAGAAAGTCCATCATTTCATAAATGGAAAATGATATGCACAAACCCTGCTATCTCAAATTAAGTTTCTGAACCACTTCAATCCAGACATAAACTTGTTTTATCTAAACCAGTGTATTAACTACAGAAAGATCGATTTTAAGTGATTACAAGTAATGAGGCAGAAAAGTCAGAACTGGTTACAAAGAAATAAAAGGTAAAACACAAACTAATATCTAAGTTAACAAACTAAGTAAATTTAAAGCGAAAGGTTTCTCTCACTATATGCTTACAGCCAGTAGCGGCGCCAGCTTTGCCGGCGCCCTAGGCGGCGGCAGGTCCCGCCCCCGAAATCCCGCCCCCAACAGCGGCGGCAGAAGGTCCCGCCCCCAAATTTATACGGGCGGCGGGGGCGCAGGCGCCCCCAAAATAGCAGCGCCCTAGGCGACCGCCTAGGTCGCCTAATGGGAGCGCCGGCCCTGCTTACAGCAGTCTGGTTGGATTCCTTCAGCCAGGACTCCTCCCCCCAGTTCAATTATGCTTCTTTCATCTTTCAAATGTTGATGCCATGAGTAGAGATGAGGGGAGAGAGGTGATTTTAGGGCTCTGTTCCACATTTTTATATCTTTTCCTCCTCTTTGAGAATCATCTTAGGCTGGTGTTCAGGTGAAGCCAGTCTGTTTACATGGGAACCCCCAACTGTTCCATTTCCAAGATGTAAAGTTCTTACTCACACCCTTCTTCCTGCCAAAGAATGGCCACTTACCCCGTTGATAGTCCATTTGATTTCGTTGACACCTGGCTGAGGCTTCAGTTTGCCTTTTGTCTCTGAGGAACTGGGCTGGGCTGCTTTCCCAGGCTTGGATTATCCCTTAGTAACATCATACTTAGAATCTTATAACTTTACATACAATGTTGCCACACATATTTTACCAGAACAATAATGATCAGCGAATTATGAGTTTTCAAATTATACCTCACAAGGCATAGTTTGTACAAGATTTATCATAGTTTTGTAAAAGTGGTGAACATAAGGGTACACGGTGTGTCACATGGACAATTATGGAATAATGTAACCCATGGAAAAGTTCCTCCCTAGCCCCTGTTAGTGATGAGCTGATGACCTGAAGCATGAGGGTTTATGTCCCTGATAAAATAATTTCACCCCATCTAATGTAATTATAAATGTTTTCAATACCCATAGAATGGATGATCCTTTCCCATTTTTGGAGGGTCACATCACACATCATGATGTTACAAGTTGGGCTTGCAGGATATAGGAAAGATGAGTGAAAAGCCATCTGCTGAATAGCTTTTCCTCCTTGATGCCGCGTGCAATTGCTTCTACATATGCTGTGATAGGTGGCATTCCTGCTAATTTGGCATGTATTGTCTTCTCTTCTACTATTTTGCTTTTGTTCTTTTGTTAATAGTTTAGAGTTGAAATGTTGCACGTGTGATTGGTGATTATATCAGGAAGAAAGTGTTTTCCATATTCTCATTTGTGGATACTGTAAGGCCCTGATCGTGATAATAATTAAACACCCGCATAACTCTCCTCCCATAAGTAGAGTTGTGCATGTACTTAAGCATTTGCAGGCTCTGGGCCATCAGAGGTATATACTTTGATGCCTACTCACTGAACATAACTGAGAGGATGTGAAGGTATGTATGAAAATGACAGATTACAGATCTATCTAATTTCTTATTAAATCTCACCTTTCCTGACAGCTAAGCAACTGGAAAACAAAAATAGAAAGACATAGTTTTTGCTAATTTTTTTAAAATAAAGCACAATAATGTTGCAAAATTCTTGCAAGATTAGAATTAAATTCTACATCTAGATCAGGGGTAGGCAACCTATGGCACAGGCGCCGAAGGCGGCACACGAGCTGATTTTCAGTGGCACTCACACTGCCCGGGTCCTGGCCACCGGTCCGGGGGGCTCTGCATTTTAATTTAATTTTAAATGAAGCTTCTTAAACATTTTGAAACCTTATTTACTTTACATGCAACAATAGTTTAGTTATATATTATAGACGTCTAGAAAGAGACCTTCTAAAAAGGTTAAAATGTATTACTGGCACGCGAAACCTTAACTTAGAGTGAATAAATGAAGACTCGGCACACCACTTCTGAAAGGTTGCCGACCCCTGATCTAGATTGTCCTTTATATTTGTGTCTTACTCTACTGAGTACATGCTTTTAAATTCAGTATTTAGTCTATGTACATGTACTGTAACATAGCATAAACTCATTGAAAGCAGAACAGAAATACACATAAATGTACATCTATTTTAAAGTCAATTCACTTAAATAATTTTGTAATACATTTGAAAATTAAGTCTCCCCTTATGTATTTTAAAAATCACAAACAGAACAAATTAAGATAGATTCCTATTGAACTTTCATCTTACAATTAGTTTTATTACATTATAATAATATATAATTATGGTAATATATGGTACGCCCACATCTCGAATACTGTGTACAGATGTGGTCTCCTCATCTCAAAAAAGATATACTGGCACTAGAAAAGGTTCAGAAAAGGGCAACTAAAATGATTAGGGGTTTGGAACGGGTCCCATATGAGGAGAGATTAAAGAGGCTAGGACTCTTCAGCTTGGAAAAGAGGAGACTAAGGGGGGATATGATAGAGGTATATAAAATCATGAGTGATGTGGAGAAAGTGGATAAGGAAAAGTTATTTACTTATTCCCATAATACAAGAACTAGGGGTCACCAAATGAAATTAATAGGCAGCAGGTTTAAAACAAATAAAAGGAAGTTCTTCTTCATGCAGCGCACAGTCAACTTGTGGAACTCCTTACCTGAGGAGGTTGTGAAGGCTAGGACTATAACAGCGTTTAAAAGAGAACTGGATAAATTCATGGTGGTTAAGTCCATTAATGGCTATTAGCCAGGATGGGTAAGGAATGGTGTCCCTGGCCTCTGTTTGTCAGAGGGTGGAGATGGATGGCAGGAAAGAGATCACTTGATCATTGCCTGTTAGGTTCACTCCCTCTGGGGCACCTGGCATTGGCCACTGTTGGTAGACAGATTACTGGGCTAGATGGACCTTTGGTCTGACCCGGTATGGCTGTTCTTATGGAGATATACCTATCTCACAGAACTGGAAGGGACCCCGAAAGGTCATCGAGTCCATCCCCCTGCCTTCACTAGCAGGACCAAGTACTGATTTCTGCCCCAGATCCCTAAGTGGCCCCTGTGATGGGTTGGATCACAGAAACCCCCCTGGGATCTGCCAACTTAGGTGCCAAGACTACTTCTATCTCTGTTTTCCCTGCCAGCTCAGGACTCCAGCACCCTGTCTTGCTGAGCCAGACACTCCCATCTGCTCCAACAAAGACCCAGGGTCTGAATTACTTGCCCCAAAGCTGCAGGTTTACCTGAAAACAGCTCACAGAAGTGTGCTTGTCTTTAGCACTCAGATGCCCAACTCCCAATGGGGTCTAAACCCAAATAAATCCGTTTTACCCTGTATAAAGCTTATGCAGGGTAAACTCATAAATTGTTCGCCCTCTATAACACTGATAGAGAGATATGCACAGTTGTTTGCTCCCCCAGGTATTAATACATACTCTGAGTTAATTAATAAGTAAAAAGTGATTTTATTAAATACAGAAAGTAGGATTTAAGTGGTTCCAAGTAGTAACAGACAGAACAAAGTAAGTCACCAAGCAAAATAAAATAAAATGTGCAAATCTATGTCTAATCAAACTAAATACAGATAAGATCCTCACCACTTCCAGAATGCTCCCTTTTACAGACTAATCTCCTTTTAGCCTGGGTCCAGCAATCACTCACACCCCCTGTAGTTACTGTCCTTTGTTCCAGTTTTCTTCAAGTATCCTGGGGGGTGGAGAGGCTCCTTCTTTAGCCAGCTGAAGACAAAATGGAGGGGTCTCCCACAGGTTTAAATAGACTTTCTCTTGTGGGTGGAGACCCCCTCCTCACCCTGTGTAGAATCCAGTCACAAAATGGAGATTCGGAATCACATGGGCAAGTCACGTGCCCATGCATGACTCAGGACTTGCAGGTAGCAGCCATTACCCACATGCTACCTTGAACGTCCTCAGGTAGACTTCTTATGTGGATTGGAGTCTTCCAAGCTCTTTTGTATGTTAAGTGCTTCCTGATTGAGCACTTAATTTGCCATTCCTTTCCCAAGAAGTGACCAAATGTTCTAACTAAGGTTACTTAGAAATCAAGCAATTATACAGCCAATGTTCATAACTTTGAACACACAAATGGTGCCTGCATACAACTAGGATGAACATAACCAGTAGATCATAACCTTTACATAGATCTGTTACATGGCATATGTAGCAAAACCCTATTCCAGTTATATCATACATACATTTATGAGCACCTCCCCATAAAGCCTTATGGGGTACACTGTCACAGCCCCCTCAAGGATTGAACTCACAACCCTGGGTTTAGCAGGCCAATGCTCAAACCACTGAGCTATCCCTTGATGTATATCCCTTGATGTACATTCTGAGCTCAGGGCCTCCCCTTCTATTTTTCTTGTGTAAAATGCAAACAGTCATACTTACAGCTATTGATACAGCTATTACAGACCCAGCTACTATTAACACTATTGTTAAAACATTAATACCTTCATTGATAGCATCACCATTAGGAGCACCATCAGGTGAGGATTCCTTTGGAGGGATAAACAAAGCTGCTTGTGCTATATTAGACACTTCTGAGGTCAGGGAGGCATTATCAATGGCACGTATTGCAAAGTAGATTATGGTGCCATTTTCTATTGTGACATTTTCTGATTTAAACTGAAATGATTCTTTGGTGCCGGCAGGCTTAGGTACCAGACTAGAGGTATTCACGGAAGTAGCATTCTCAAAGTTGTTTCTTAGGTCCAGAAGACTTTCACTCATTTTTATTATGTATGTGTCAGCTGGAAAAAGAGAGGAATACAAGTAAGAGTGTGTTAGTAATGCCTATTATATTATCTGTAACTGCAAGCACAGTACATGATTTGTAGAACAGTTTTGTATCTGTATCAGAACTCCAATGATACTCCATTACCATCCCTACCATTTTCCCCACCTTCACTATTGATGGGCCTGCTTAACTGACTCCCATCCTTTCTCTGAAGAGCTCTGGACAGGATTCCTGTTAGAACTTGTCTGTTTCACAGTTTAATTGGGTCAATAGTCTACTGTTAACTGATGTGGGGCATTCCCTCCCTTCATGAGCACTAACCACATTATATTACCAGCACACTTAGCTCCTGCTGGGCTGAGCAGCAGTAGACCAAACCCAAGAATTCAAGATGAGTCTTCCACATGGCAGTGCAGAAAACTGCCACTAAACTGCCCTACATCCATGCCTCCCCTCCCCACCAGCTTCCCCCATCCCTCCCATACCCATTTACACAAGTCCCTTCAATTGTCTCTGGTGAGTATCCAGGTCAAGTATAAGATCAAACAGTACATTTAAAAACCACAGCAGTACAGGGATATGTCCCTGCATCCTGGTCAGCATTCCCTCTCTAAAAGCATAGACTGAGAGATAGGAAAATGCCTGCTCCATTTGCCAGCATAGTTAGAGTATCAGGGATGTTGCTGCAAATGTGTCTGGCTTCCACAGTTGTCATTTCAAGGCTGTTTGGTTCTGTTCTGCTAGTGGGTTTTCCAGGTCTTTGTTTGAGTTGAGTTCTACCCCCTGCCCTGCATCTTCTTTTCTATCCCTGCAGAGCTGGGGAAGGGGGTAGCAAAAGAGTGCTATTCCAGCTCTACACCATCAGAGGATCCTTCTAACTGAGGTTATTCTCCCATTGCTGGCTACTCTAGCTATACGGTTGTTATGACCAGGAGGAGTAGTGCAAAGTAGCCACATAGCAGAACCTAGACCAGTGCTTTGGGGATTTAATGGAGTTATTGGTTTATTCTCTGGTGACCTGGTTGACAAGAGCTGTAGGCGTATGTAAAGATTTTAATTTGAGGCTGCTCTCTGTGTGACTGTAGGACTTCTATCTTAACCCCTCTCTGGCTTGTGCTGATGTACACACTGTAACACAATTGAGTCATGGGACCTGGCTACAACTTACTTAAAATGTGTATTATAGAGGAGACCTAGCTGTGTCCCCATAAATGGATTAAAGCCTTGGACTGTTCATGGTGTTACTGTGTCCCCTGACTTATGTATAGTTGCAGTGTAGACAGGGGCTAAGCCTTGGAAGAGTCACTGGTGAGTATGTTTTTGATTTAATTTGTTTACCTTTTTAAGCTAGCATTGGCTGGTTGGTATAAAAGTTTTGCATGTCTGCCATAAAAGTGTCAGGGTTTGGGAATATTTCATGGGATTAAGGGGGACAAACGTTAATATCATATTGACCAGGTAATTTACTGGTTATGCCGAGGCCTGATCTACTCTAGGAAATTTTAGAGAGAAAATCTAGTGGAGGCCAGGCCATAGTGATGGTCACATTTTTGCAAATGGGAAAGACATAACTTTTGTCCCCTGCTTGGCTGGCTCATCGTATGTAATTTCAGATAACTGACAATAATGTATCACTTCCAGCTGACTAAAACAAAACTTCCAACTTACCTTGTCCCACATCAAAGTCATTCCCGGGAGCTGTCCAAGACAAGTGAATTTTATCTTTTTCATACTGAGCTTCAAGGTCAATAATTTTACAGGGTGGGAACACATCAGTACTTCCTCCTGAAGGAACATTTTCCATTACAAAAGAACCTCCTGAGGCAACTCTATTGAAACTTCCTAGCTTTGCTTGAATTTCATCATCAATAACTTCAGGTCTCGGTGCATTCATTTTGATTTCACCTGTCCCAAAAAAGATAAAAAATTGCTCATAATATTTGACCATTACAAACTCTAAATCATAGCACACTTTCTTTTTATCTAGCATTCCTCCTCGCTTTAATCTATTCTTTTCTTTAGCTTATTCAAACGTAGTGCAAAAATTAGTGAGGCTCAGACAGAAAACAAAGTGAATTTCAAGACCTGCATCCTTGCACAAAACTAAGGGAGACCCTAAAAGCAAACCAGATTTCAAGGGAGTTGAAAGTAGCAACAGTGCCTATCATCAGTTAGGGTATTTAAGGTATTGAGCAGGTGTCAGTGGGAAGTGGTTATGATAAGGTAGCTTCTACCCCACTCTTCCTCGGTATTGCAGGCAGCGGAAGAATTACAACCTTGTAGGCATTTCCGTGCTTTTCTGGGTTTAAGTTGGACACGTTTTTATGTAGACTTTTAAAATTCAGTATATTCTAAGCTTCTAGAAATACAGAAAATTGTCTCTCTGTGTGTCCGTGTGCGCATGTGCAAGAAAGAGAGAGAGGATATGAAATGCAAAAACTAACATCAATCCATCTTTAAGGTTGAGAAATCAGGCAGTCAAAAGTCAAGAAATTCCAAAACCTAAGTTTTCTATCACCATATTTTTTCCAGTCATGTTGCACAATTTGTCTGGGTCTTTTTGGTACTGGTAAAACAACATTAAGGTTTATATTTAACAAGGAAAACAGGAATAGGAAATACTACATTGTGCAATGTAGCCAAGTGACCACTGAGGTGCAAATCTTAATTGTTGGAACTTCCTGAGTTTTTTGGGTGCCTTACAGCTCAAGAGTGCTTCTTACTCAGTAGAGCTGCCACTCTGTCTTCCCAGAATCAGATTAAATGACAAAAAGTAAGTTACTATTTTCCCCCAGAGTTGTTAACCAAGTTCCATCTGCAGGGCCAACTGTTCAACTATTCTCTTCAAAGTATGTCCCCAGTTACACCTGTACAATCCCACTCTTGACCATAGTGTTGTATAGATGTATGTGAGCATGACATTTGGGCTGCAGATTATGGAGACAATGCACAAACCAGAAAGAACACAACTTCATATTCAGAACCTAAGCTGAGTCTGCAGGGCTGGGAGTTAGAACAGCTGTGTTGCTAACCTCTAACTAGCACAAATTTGTTCTGGAGCAATTGAGACACAACAGTGTAGAATTCGACAATACTATTTTTACAAAGTCTTTGAATGATGAATTACCGTAATTGTATTTTTTGCACTTAATTTCCCTGGGGCTTTTAGTCGAAACAGAAATGCAAAAATAAGGGAAAGAGGAAAAATATACTAAGTTACACACACACTCACACAAAGTGTTTTCTACTTCATGAATGTTCCTTACCATTTTCTATGTAGCCTGGAACATACAAGGCTCGACTCTGCCTACGGCGAAGTCTGAGAGTCTTATCTTTCCCTTGGACACGCACTTTTAAGTTGTATCTACCATTTCCTTTGAAAGATGTAAAGTACTTTGAATAGATTCCATCATTCTTGGTAATATCAGCACCTAGACATACAAATGTTAATAATTAATCATCCAAACAAGGTACCTTTTGTTAAGAAAGATCTTTTCTTGCTGTTCAGTTCATAAACATACATCGGGCCTACTCCTGCTTCTACTGAAATCAATAAGAGTTTTGATATGGACCTAGGTGAAAACAGGATCGATCCCATTGTGGTGACATAAGCTCATAACATATTTAATGGGAGATAACAATGTAGCATTGAATCATGTAGCTGTGTATTTACTGTTATTTTAAATAATAACCACTAGATTACTATTTCTAAACTACTTAGTAATTCTCTGTAGTTCTCTGTGGTCTGTGGAGCCCTTCTTGGTGATGTACAGACTAAAACTCTTTGAGATTGAAGCAATGGTGGAATGTAGGGTTGTGGGGAGGAGAGAGCCTGCAGTCTGTACTACATGGTTCAGAGAACAGAGAAGTTGGAGAATGATCACATCCCCTCTGTAGGCACAGTAGATTTAAAAAAGGAGAATAATAATCTATGTAATTCATCCTTTTGAAGGAGATGTTTTTAACATCGCTGTACTGCTTATAGTATATAGCATGTGACAAGCTTTAGAAACAGACTCTCACTCTCTTGTTCTGCCTCCTGCATCCCCTCTGTAAAATATACATAAGTTCAAACAGTGAGTACGGCTGAATCAGGCCCACAAGACCCCCTTCGGTCCCTGTGCTGGCTACTTGCATCGGGGTAGCCGCATAGGAGAGGAAGAAGGCTCTGCACAGCCACTACACACCCTCCTTCTTGGTACAGTTTCTCTCTCCTTCCTAACACACCCAACAGTGTAGCTGTGCCAGCATGTCAGGGCACATGTGCTGCACCACTTTAGACCCAGTGCAGTTTATTCCCATCCTGAAGCAGTGGGGAGAACAGAGTCACAGTCTCCCCTCACTTGCTGCCCCTAAGTCTGTGCTTATGGCATAGGCAGGACTGAACCCTTAGTGATAAGCTTGGAAGTAGCATGCAGAGGCCAATTCTAAAACACATACCACAAAATGGGGATTGTACAAATTTCTAGACCAAATGTAAGGAAACTGTGGTGAAGAAGGGAAACCACCCAGCAGCAAGGAAGGGGTTAAAGAGAGCCTTTGGGCCCAGCTAGCCCCGCCCTGTTATACCTGCAGCCAATGTCAGGCCTGGAAGGGAGAGAAAAAGAGGGAGCCTGCCTCAGTTTGGGGCTGACTATTGAAGAGACAGGAGCTCGCTGCCTCCCTACCTGAGGGAAGGGTCACTAGGCTGCCAGCTGAGGCAGCCACCAGAAACCAAATACTCTCTTCCTGGCCAAAGGAGCTGGAGAAAGAGGTCTAGGAGCACGGGGCCTAAGAGGAGCCCAGGGGAACAAATCTCAGACACCTTGTGGGGGTTCTGACCCTGCTAAACTTACTACTGCCCCATCTGGAGGAATCTGCAACTGCAGCAGGATGCCGCCCAGGGTCCACAAGGGGGTGCTACTAGAGACAAGCCACCACAGGAACTTGGACTCTAGGGGTCACACCCCAAACTGAAGGGACAGCAGTGGGAAGTAGCCCAGGGCTGTGGGACATAGACTCTGTGCTGAGAGGTCCCCTACTCAGGGATTGACTTACATAGGGCCCTGAGCTGGGATCCATTGGAGTGGGAGGGCCCGGCTGTCCCTAAACTCCTGCCTTAAAGACTGAGGCACCTCAACCACAGAAGCAGGGAGCAGGAAGTCAAGTACTCCAACCAGTACTCCAACCTCCAAATCCCTGGTACAGAAACCTGTAATAAGATTACCTGAACCATCATCAAGGAGTTTGAGCTCCACTGCAGATCCAGTCTGTGGTTCAACAGTGGCCATCACGGTTGCACCAAGAACAGGCAAAAATCCTTGACTAACTTCAGCATAAATCACCATTGGATTAGGAAAGTTGTTTGTATCCTTATTCATGAGGGCTTTCACAGTCACTGGAGGCACAGCCAAAGATGCTGCTCGAGACGTTACTATCATTGATATGACTTGAGAATCCGTGTGGTTATTTTGAATCCAATAATACCAATCCCCCACCTGCAAATCAAATATATGGAGTATAAAAATATAATATAAGACTCCATTAGTCTAAAGGCAGCTTTGTGTTTCCCTTAGTTAATTATTATCTTAGTTCAAGGGAGATTTTCCAAGGCACAAAGGGCAATTGGGGACCACAGCTAAAGTAATCTGGGTACCTTACTCATGATTCTTCGTGCTCTCAAATGTTTGGTTTCTTTTAAATTTAACCTTATGTCTGAATTTGCTCAGTTTTAGTGGTGGATGTTTGAAAATTATCACATTCTTGGAAGGACTGGAACCCGTATATTATTGATATGCACTCTCAACCTTAACTTACCCTGAATTTAGTGTTTTGTCTGGGAGTCTTGTATACTTGGGATGTGTATAGTGCATAATAAAAAATTAGGAGGAGCACAAATGACAGTTAGACAACCATTGCAAGTCAGTGGTTACACCATGGATAAAATTGGTTCATTAGGAATATATATTTATAACTTCTAAAAAGAGAAGGGGCATTTTAGATTATGAAAATGTTAACATGTTTGGATAATAAAAGAGTTTAGTCTTTACCTCTGCAGTGCCTGCTATATTCAGTCGAGCTGTTCGGAGGTTTAGATTACTAACTGTGAAGTTTGACGTTCTATATTCTTTTCCTTTGGGGTCCCTCAGTAAAATGTCTGGTGGAGATGTGCTTCGATCCCATGTAACTACAAAGAAGGTGTCATTTCCCACAGTGCTATCTATAGTCACTGTACCATTCATCCACTGCTTGACTGCGACACTCTGAGCTGTACTTTCAAGCTATTAGACAAGTAAAATATGTTTTATGGCTAGTTAGCAGATAAACACTTAAAATACCAGTAATTTCAGAGCGGTTCATTTTCCTCTTAAAGGGCCAAACAAATCAATATTTTGCATATTCAGAGGGAATCTTGACTGGCTGGTGGAGAACTGGCCCACTGCTGGAAGATGGGACAGAGGAGGATTAATGCTGGCACCACCCTGAGCAGGTCTCTGCTGTTTTGTGCAGAGCTCAGGGTTGTGCAAAGGAGGCAGGAGCCTCCTGCCACTGTGCCGCCACACCTGGGGAACTAGTAGGAGGGCGAGGGCCACTTGGGCTAGTGATTGAAGGGAGTGGAATAATGAATCCCGGAGCACATTTTTGGTAATGCCCATTTGCAGAGTACAATTGCTTAAGAATGTGAAAATATAGTAAGCAAGGGTCTCCTTCCACTGCTCTTTGTGGTCTATCCACCTAGCTATCAAATCACTTCTGTGCAGGAGATTAGTGCTACGTTTCCTCTGCAGCTGTCAGCCTGCTTCCAGAAAGACAGCACAATGAGAGAGCCATACAACCACAGGTAGGGACAACAGAGAAGTAATGAGAGACACAAACATAAATAACAGAGACACACAGAAAGGAGAGAAACAGGATGTCCTTTACCAACATTGGTATTGCACATGTGGGCCACCAGAATTTACAGATGAGCTACCAACAGGAGTTTTATAGTGGCCCACTGGACTACCAGGCTGCAAGTAGATTTGCTCACTCCTATTTTACGGATTACAAAAACTAAAGATAGAAAAGTACCTTTTAATAAAACATCTTTCTGTTTAGGATAAAAATTGGAGATTAGATACTGGAAGGCAATTTCAAAGATCACCTGGGTGGACATTTGAGAGTCAGGTGCTCAGATTGTACTATAGTGATGAGACTGCTATAAATGCTTAGAAAGTGTGATAAATTCTCTTTTAATAGCTGATGTTACTATCCCAGAAAATAAAGAAACATTTTGTTTTCTTTCTCCTGATGTGACAGTGGAGCTACTAAAACAGAAAACCTAATAATAATGCAGGATTTCAGCTATCTCCGGATGGACTGTGAACATGTCACCTCAGGATGGGATGCAGAGATATTTCTAGACATCATTAATTACTGCTTTTTGGTGCAACTAGTGGAGAAACCCACAAGGGGAAGATGCATTTCTTGATTTAGTCCTAAGTGGCACACAGGATCTGGTCCAAGAGGTGAATATAGCTGGAGCACACAGTAATAGCGCTAATAATGTAATTAAATTTAACATATTTGTGGAGGAAAATACCAAAGAAACCCATCACAGCAGCATTTAACTTCAAAAGGGAAACTACAAAAAATGAGGAAGCTAGTTAAACGTAAATTAAAAGGAACAATCACAAGAATTAAATGCCTTCAAACTGCATGGACACACTTAAAAAACACATAATAGAACCTCAAACTACCAGTATACCCCCTCCTCCCCCCAGTAATAAAAAAAACCAGGACGAGGACCAAAACAATGCCACCATGACCAAACAGCAGTAAATGGATATGGTTAAAGTGAAAAAGACATGTTTTAAAAATTGGAAGTCATATGCTACTGAGGAAAATAGAAAAGGAACAAACTCTGGCAACTCAAGTGTAAAAGTTTAAATAGGCCAAAAAAGAATTTGAAGAACCACTAACAAAAGAGACAAAAGAGCACGGGACAATCAAGGTGCTAAAGGAGCACTCAAGGAAGACAAGGCTGTTCTGTAGAAGATAAATACATTCTTTGCCTTGGTCTTCACTGCAGAGGATGTGAGGGAGATTCCCAAACCTGAGCCATTCTTTTTAGGTGATGAATCTCAGGAATTGTCCCAGACTGAGATGCCAGGTGAGGAGGTTTTGGAACAAATAGATAAACAGTAATAACTCACCAGGACTTGATGGTATTCACCCAAGAGTTCTGAAGGAACTCATACATAAAATTGCTAGACTACTAATTGTGGGATGTAACCTATTGCTTAAATCTGTCTCTGTACCAGATGACTGGCAGATAGTTTATGTAATGCTGATGTTTAAAAAAGCTCCAGAGGCAATCCTGTCAATTACAGGCCGGTGAGCCTAACTGCAGTACCAATAAAATTGGTTGAAACTATAGTAAAGAACAGAATGATCAGACACACGGATGAACACTATATGTTGGGGAGGAGTCAAAATGGCTTTTGTAAAGGTAAAACGTGCCTCACCAATTATTAGCATTTTTTGAGGGGGTCAGCAAACGTGGACAGGGTGATCCAGGAGATATAACTGTGATGACGCAGAGAAACTGCCTGCTTGCATGGAAGCGGTTAAAGAGAGCCTTTTGGGCCCCACTAGCCTCACCCCGTCATACGAGCAGACAATACCAGGCCTGGGGAGAGAGAAAAGGAGCCCCGAACAAAGTCAGGCTGACGGTGAAGAGGCAGGAGCTAGTTGCCTCCCTACCTCAGGGGAAGGATCACCAGTCTGCAAGCCAAGACAGACACCACAAAACAAGTACCATCTCCCTGCACACAGGAGACTGTGGAAGAGGATTCGGAACACCTGGCCTACAAGGTAACTGGGTGACCGAAGCACTGACACTTTGTGGGATCCTGATCCCACCAAACCTATGGCTGCCCTGCCCAGAGGAACCAAGGCCACAACAGGGTGCTGCCCAAGGTCCATGAGAGGGCACTAATACAGAGAAGCCACCACAGTGGCTTGAACTAAAGGGGTCACACCCCAAGCTGAAGGGAAAGTGGTAGGAAGTAGCCCAGGGCAGTGGATGTAGACTCCCTGCTGGAAGGTCCCCTACTGAGGGGTTGACTTACATAGGGCCCTGGGTTGGGAGGGGACTGCAGAGAAGTAGTCTGCAGTTACTCCCTGGGTGAAGGGAGGTGTGTTTGGGACTATAGAGTGTAATCTACAGTTACTCCCTGGGAGGAGGGAGTTTGAGCTGGCAAACCCAGAGAACAGGAGGTGGAGCCAGAAAGGTAAGAAAGTCTCAGGGGAAAAGCAACAAGGTACAGGACAGAGCAGACCTTGTCTGCTGACTAGAGGGTCTCTGAGTTGGAACCAGGAGTAGCGGGTGGAACTGAGGATCCCCTACCAGCCACTGGGGAAGTGGCACAGACCCAGCAGTGGATAGCAGAGTGCCTGGGACAGTTTGCCCTGAAAGACTTTGATACCCTGGAAAAGGAGGACCATAGTGACCTGGCTGGAGGGCCAACTCACAAAGAGGAAGCTGCAGCTCCTGGAGGAAGAGGGGCCTCAGGGTGAGAGAGGATGATGGGTGCAGAGATGGCCAGAGGAGATCACAGCACCTGGCAGGAGCTAATCCCCAGAATGGCCAGGCGGAGGTGCCCCTTGTGGTAAGAGGACCCATCACAGTGTGTAGAAAGTGAATAAGGAAGTGTTATTTACCCCTTCACATAACACAAGAACCAGGTGTCACCAAATGAAATTAATATTCAGCAGGTTTAAAACAAACCTAAGGAAGTACTTCTTCACACAACATACAATCAACCTGTGGAACCTGTTGCCAGGGGATGTTGTGAAGGCCAAAATTATAACTGGGTGCCAAAAAGAATTAGATAAATTCATGGAGGTTAGGTCCATCAATGGCTACTTGCCAAGATGGGCAGGGATGCAACTCCATGCTGAGGGTATCACTGATCCTCTGACTGTCAGAAGCTGGGCCTGGACAACAGGGGATGGATCAGTTGATAAAGTGCCCTGTTCTATATGTGACAGTGCCCCCCATAAGGCTGTATGAAATATGCTTATATAAGCAGAGTCAGGATGAGCTCTCCCCTGACATCTGATGGTGAGCTATGGAAAAGGACTTCAGGGGCTGATCTCGTTTGCATGGGCACACCCACCCTGCCTAGCATGATGGACTGCTTGCCCAAATGGTCACTTTGGCTGCTGTGGGAGTAATAAAGGGATGTTATCCTGGTTATGTGAATCAAGGACTGTAGAACTGTACTTGGCATTTTATGACAGAGGGACTCACCCTCAACTAAGTAGCACTCACTGGGCAAGGGACATGGGTTCCAAACCCCAGTGAACTGAGAGAGGTGGGGGACAGGTATTTGTACCTGGTAGTATAGGCTGCCTTCTGGAGGGCCTAAACACCACTTTTACCCCTCCTCTCTCCACTGTGCAATAACAGAGCTAATTTTTACTCCATTAGGAGTCTTGTTACATACTACAGAGCTGAAATCACTGATACCTTGGTCTAAGCGTTAGATCTGCTTTAGGCTAGTGGTGCACTAGCACCGAGGCTCCCCTACTACCAGCTAAAAATCACTGAGAGCTGAGTTCACTGAGAACTGTGATAAGTGTGGGGGGGGGGCCTGAAGACAAGTTGGTGAGCAGCTAGTGGAGCAGAGTGGATAGCAGGGCGGCTGGTGGAGAGACGCAGCTGGCGGTGAAGACTGCAGCAGAACCCCACGGACAGGTGTGGCAATCGGCCATCAACCCAAGCAGTGGAGCATGTAAGATGCCCCCATACCTCCCCCGGCTTCCACCCAGGCTGGGAGGTAAACTCTGCAGAGGAACTTCTGAACTCTGGGGGCTGCACTGACCAAGGTCAGAAACTGTGGGTGGGGTGACTGTTGGGTTGTTGGACTTAAGACCCTGAGGGGAAAAGGACACTGCCAAACTTACTTGGGGGTGGGTCTTTTGCTCATGGTTTGTGTTATGAATCCTCTTTGTGGTGTTTCCCCAACATAATGCTGCATTGTTTCCCTCCTTTATTAAAAGGATTTTGCTACACTCAGACTCCGTGCTTGCAAGAGGGGAAGTATTGCCTCTTAGAGGTGCCCAGGGGGGTGGTATGTAATTGTCCCAGGTCACTGGATGGGGGCTCAAGCTGGTTTTTCATTGTGTTAGTGAAATGGAACCCCTAGATACTGAACCCGGCCCTTGTTGCTGCCAACTCTGATTGGCAGAAGGGTTACATTTATGAATGTATATATAACATAACTAGAATATGTTTTATGCTACATATGCCAGGTAACATATCTATGTAAAGGTTATGATCTACTGAATACATTCCTCCTATTTGTATGCATGTATCATTTTTGTACTTAAAGTTAGGAATATTGGCTGCATACTTGCTTGATTTCTATTGAGAAAGGAATGTGTAATTAAATGCCCAATAAAGAACCACTTAAGCCAACAATGAACTTGAAGCTGCCAATCCACATCTAAGCTTTCCCAGGAATGTGGCTTGGCTGGTAAAAACTGAGTCATGCATGGACATGTGACTTTCCCATGTGACTCCAAAACTCCATCTTGGAGCTGGACTTTGCATAGGAGAGAGGAGGGGGTCTCCACCCACAAGAGAAAGTCTACTTAAACCCCTGGGAGACCCCTCCATTTTGTGTTCAGATGGCTAAAGAGATAGCCTCTCCACCGCCAAGGATACCCGAAAGAAACTGGAACAAAGGACAGTAACTACAGGGGGTGTGAGTGATTGCTGGACCCAGACTAGCAGGAGACTAGTCTGTAAAAGGAAGCTTACTGGAACTGGTGAGGTTTTATTTGTATTCAGTTTCTTAGACATAGACTTGCGTGTTCTATTTTATTCTACTTGGTAATTCACTTTGTTCTGTCTGTTACTACTTGAAACCACTTAAATCCTACTTTCTGTATTTAATAAAATAACTTTTTACTTATTAATTAATCCAGAGTATGTATTAATACCTGGGAGAGAGGGGGCAAACAGCTGTGCATATCTCTCTATCAGTGTTATAGAGGGTGAACAATTTATGAGTTTATCCTGTATAAGCTTTATACAGGGTAAAACGGATTTATTTGGGTTTTAGACCCCATTGGGAGTTGGGCATCTGAGTGTTAAAGACAGGAACACTTCTGTAAACTGCTTTCAGGTTAAGCCTACAGCTGTTAGGGGACGTGGTTCAGACCCTGGGTTTGTGTTGGAGCAGACGGGCGTGTCTGGCTCAGCAAGACGAGGTGCTGGAGTCCTAAGCTGCCAGGGAAGGAAAGCAGAGGCAGAAGTAGTCTTTGCACATCAGTTGGCAGTTCCCAAGGGGGTTTCTGTGATCCAACCGGTCACACTATTCATTCCCTCTGAAGCATCTGGTGCCGGCCACTGTTGGAAGACAGGATACTGGGCTAGATGGATCATTGGTCTGACCCAGTCTGGCTATTCTTATGTTTTTAACAAGACCTGTATACATTTGTAGAGAAGCTAAGTAGTCCATGGACAACACTATGTTAGTTGCTGTGCATGATTCAGATAAAGTGCAAAACTGGGTCCATAGCAGAGATTTAACAAAGTGAGGGATGAGTTGTTAAGTTATAGATAGCACAACCCAAGAGCTGTGATAGAAATAGGAGGAGGGGAAAACTCAGTACTACTAGCCTCAGTTATTTTGAAGAAATCGTTGCTCAGTTGAGATAGACCATGAGAAGTGTCAGGAAAGCTGGGAATCAAAATGTTATCTATTGTTTAGAAGAGAAGCAGTTGGGGTATTTTCCTCTTTCTTGATAATGCTATTAAGTAAGATGCTCTGGAAGACAAGATGACTTGTTTACAGCATTCCATACAGGAGTGGCTGAACGTTCTGTGGTATTTCTGCCTACCTCTGTCTATTAGTCCCTTTTCAATAGCTAATCGTGAAAAATTTTAATTTTCTTTGTTTCACTGGCTATTTCATTTCATTGCTAATATAACAGACCACAAAAATTCCCACGGCCATTTCCAAATATCACTTTATACTTCAATTTTAAGATCAGCCACTGGCAGTGCAATAGTTATGATTACTGACTACTAAAATTACTACTATAGAGCAGTAACTGATTAATAATGTGAAAAAAAATTGAAGCTCAGACCTGAATAGACTGTTCAGAAATATTTCCACTTCCTGATGAAATTCCACTGAATGCATCAATAAGGCCATTGGAGTCAACTGTATCTGTAGCATAAAACCTTAAGCCTCCTGAAATGTGATGGTTAAAATAATCAGAATAGTCATTTACTGTAAAACAGTAGGTTTTTCTTATGTGCCTTATTCTAGTTTGGCTGTTGCTATAAAGCACAGTGTTAATTTGATAAATTAAATCTTGTTCCTTTACTATCCTTTGTTCATGGGAGAGGAGGGGAACCACTGGTGCTGGGGAATCAATTAATACAAACACCTAAAAGAGTTCCTGCAAAAAGCTAGTCTGACCTGGGAACAGGGCCGGCTCCAGGCACCAGCGGAGGAAGCACGTGCCTGGGGCAGCACCTGCTAAGGGGCGGCACAGTCCGGGCGGCTTTTTTTTTTTTCCTTCGGCAGTTCGAGCGGCAGTTCGAGCGGCTTTTTTTTTTTTTTTTGCTTGGGGTGGCAAAAATGGTAGAGCCAGCCCTGCCTGGGAAATGATACCATCTGTTCACATTTTAATTCCACCTAGCTTGGTCACATCTAGCACTTCATCCAGCACACTGTGCTGATTCAATTACAGGCTGTTCTTGGTAAATCTGGACTTCCAGCCATGCACTACCTGTAAAGTGTAATTCCGTTTTGAAAGACACCTCTGTAAAAATAACATTGCAGCATTCCATGATTATTGCTTCTCAATGACTCAGATCAAATCTGCTTCGTTTACCAGTATAATGTTTGGGCCACTTTCATATGTGCTGAGCACCCATAACTCCAATGGGAATTTCTGCTGCTCAGTATCTTTGGAAATGTGGCATTTGTTTCAAACAGTGAGTCCTGCCCACTGAGACTGGGCCCTGAAAGACCAGCTGGATTCTTTCTGGCTCACACATCAGTCACTAGCACTGAAGATTCTGTGATCAGAACTTAGTGAACTATTCTGTTATAGTACACAAACCAGAACTGAATTCAGGTTGTTCTCCCACAGCCACGTTGGCTGTACAATGCTAACAAGAGTAAAAAGCAGTACAATCCTATTTAAGTCCCTGCAGCAAGCAGATGTGACTCTGAATACACAAAAGGAGCATCTCTGTTGACTAAGAAGGTGCAATTTATACATAGTCACTATTTGGAGTAAAGTTACAGTCTAAATCAACACATGGAATTCCCATTGGTAGTTGCCCTGTACTGCAGCATCACCCAGCATCCATCTGGCTTTCCTTAAAATGGCTGAAGTTAAAAGTAACAGTGCAGCTCCAACTCAAAGCAGAGCTGACTGACTCATCAGCTAGAGCCCTCCAGCTGTGACTAATTGTGAGGGGGTAATTATGTAACTATTTTGGACATTAATAAGTTTACACACCATTGCCATGTAAACATCAGAAATAAAATGTTAATGATTTCAACACTGAGCTTATCTTTCTGTTTAGAGAAACATCCGCCAGTAATATAATTATCAAACCTCACTATTTAGCAGGGTGTTACCAGGTTACAAATTTTTTTAAAGCAAGGACAGATAAAGATAACAATTGCTCCCAATATTGTTGTGTTTATTTAGGTGAAAATAAGCATTCTGTGAATATGACTGGAATTAGGTGACTAAGTTTACTTTCTTTTCATATTGCAAGCTGTAAACCACTCTAGTTTTACATTTCATGCTTCAAGTATGCAAGGCAAAAGCAGGGTTAGTTTAGAAAGTTACTCACCTGTCATATTTGAAAATTGTTCTAGTTCTGGAGCAGCACTTGGCCCCAAGGCAATGGTGTGAATGATCGATCCACTGTTTTTCACCTCCGTAAGGCAACTGCTCATACTCCCATCCTCTCCATCTGTCAGCAGTACAATTTCAGAACCATCGAGATTAGAGTATTTTTGTTTAATCACCTAAATTGATAAGAGAATTTCAGGTGTTAGCAATAGGACTTTATCGTAAATGTTAGCTGCCCTAGCACAGGTAGCACAACAATTTTCCTTGATGTATACGTGTGCAAGTGTAAGGCAAAATCCTTTCCTTACAAGTGTGAATTGTGCGGGCAGTGGAGGCTGTGTTATGTGGCAATGGCTGAATTGAAGGTGTCTGAATTATCCTGCCTGTACAGAGCAGGATGGTTCAGGGGAGAGGTGTCTAAGGGTAGCATATTCCTTACATCTCTTCCAAGAAGCTGTAATGTGTGCCCCCACTCCAGGTCCTGCTGCCAATGACAGCATATGCACAGGGCATCTTCCAGAAGCCTAAACATGTCCCTTAAGGCTATGGAAAGCTACCTTGAACACAGCTCTGTTCTGGGTAGTGGCTTGAGAAATCACAGCCTATCATGGTGCCATTTTTACATAACAACGCTTCAGAATGAAACCATGCTTAAACCAATGTTAAAATAAACAAAATATGCAATTTTTATAAGTCTTTATATGATTTTGATCTTCTGCAAGATGCCTTGAGATTCTGGCAAAGCATTCTGGTAAGATTGTCTCACTGCAATCTTAATTTTTTTCTAGTATAAACATCACAGGGCCTTGTTAATTTCTTAGGCCCTGCACCTGCTTCTATTGAACCAAATAGATTGAGCTTCCTAAGTCTCTCACTATAAAGCACATTTTCCAAACCTTGAATCGTTCTTGTAGCTCTATTCTGAACCCCTTCCAGTTTCCCCAACATCCTCCCTGAAGTGTGGACACCAGGACCAGTCCCCAGATTCCAGTAATCGTCTCAGTACTGCTGTACTCAGAGATGAAATCACCTCCCTACTTCTACTCATTATTCTCCTCCTTATACATCCAAGGATCACATTAGCTCTCTTAGCTATATCACTGCACTGAGAGCTCATGTTCAATTGGATATCCACCATGATCCCTAATTCCATTTCAGTGTCACTGCATTCCAGGATACATTCCCCCCAATGTTCTCCTTCACCTCAAATCCTTTGCGTACTCCTTCGCAGATGTTAGTTCCTCCACCAGCTGATGTAGGCAGGTATTTGGTAAGATCCTGGCGTACATTCTCATTGATTATTTGTTGTAGATAAGTTTCAATTTGTGCTGTAGAATGGAATGTGACAATTCCAACCCAGGAATCCATTTCAATAATCTGTAGCAGGAATATCTCTGCAGCTTGTTTGAGACGTTTAATGCGGTTATTCTGCAGGTGAAGAAAGGTATATACTTAGAACAGTCAAGGCTTTACAGGAGAGACAGCAAAAAGCAAGAATACAGCAATTACTAATGTTCATTTTGTACCAAAAAATTGAAATGTTCCTGCCATAGAGTAGATGAGAGATTTGGAGGGAGTATATGGGTAGTTGTTTAACTTTTCCAATATCTGAGTACTCCAAACTACCTCACGTTACCCCCAGCCATATTCTTTCCAGACTAGTGGAGATGTGTGCCATGTTTGGCTATCATGAAAATGTATCTGCATACTGAAACTGCCAGGAGATATATAACAGTGTGAGCCAAACAGCATACTAATAATGTGATCTCATGCTCACAAATAAGATTTTGTGTCACATAATTTGTTCACAGTTCTGAATCTTCAGCCACTTTACCTAATCAACCTACCTATGCATTAGGATAGCCCCTGTATTTTACATATTACTGGCACTTTGAAAATTTGTTAATTTTCATGAGAGAACATATTTTAAATGTAAATCTTTGAACAGATTGCTGAAAACCAGATAGAAAAACTTCCGAGGGTAAATTTTCTCTTCTCTACAAAACCAGTTGTCGTCATTCTTGATCTTTTTAAGATTAGGGGTTGGGCCCATTTCTATCTTTTTATCTCTGGAAATCTAGGTGCAGATCTTAGTTAACTACTTGTTTGCCTTTTAATGGCTTTGGGGTGAATTTGATACTAAAGAGAGTAAAATACTCATAGTATTAATCTACATAAGCTTTTCCAGACTGCTCTTTCACTGTACCTCCACATCTGCTATTCCAATCTGAAACCTCTCCAGAGGAAGGAATGCCAGCTGTGTCAAAAGATTTGGTTGTGTGATGGGGACAGATAATCATTAGAGAGTACCACTTTCACTTGTGATCCAGAATCTGAAGTATTATCTCTAGAGGGAAAAGATTGGTGCATTTACATCCTGTGCCTCTCAGTTCCCAGTTGGGTGATTTCATAGCATATGTCACGTATGATAGACATATATCCTGTCATAACTTCACTAGATAATTTGGGCAAATTGTCAATCTTTGCTGAAGATAAGTTCCAGGAATGGAATTGCATTGGTGTGGCATGTCAGGAAGATGATCTGTTGGCACAGCAATATAGGGCAGTGGTTTTCAAACTGCAGGTCGCGACCCAATACTGGGTCACGGAATGTAAGGCACTGGGTCGTGGCGGCTCTGGTCAGCATTGTCGACTGGTCCATTAAAAGTCCCGTGGGCGTTGCTACCTAGCTTAGGCAGGCTAGTCCCTACCTGTTCTGACACCGTGCTGCGCCCCGGAAGCAGCCAGCAGCAGGTCTGGCTCCTAGGCGGGGAAGCCATGGGGCTCTGTGCACTGCCCCCGCCCCAAGCACTGACTCCACACTCCCATTAGCCAGGAACCAGCCAATGGGAGCTGGGGGGGGGGTGCCTGCGGGCCAGAGCCGCGCAGAGCCGCTTGTGCACCTCCACATAGGAGCCGGACCTGCGGCTGGCTGCTTCCAGGGCGCAGCACAGTCTGCGGTGCCAGGACAGGCAGGAAGCCTGCCTTAGCACCCCCCACTGCACTGCTGATCGGGAGCTGCCCAAGGTAAGTCTGCACCCCAACCCCCAGCCCTGAGCCCACCTCAAACCCAGAGCCCCCTCCTGCACCCCAAACCCCTCATCCCTCACCCCACCACAGAGTCTGCACCCCCAGCTCAGAGCCCTGACCCCCTCCTGCATCCCAACCTCCTGCCCCAGCTCCGTTGGGTCACGGGCATCAACAATTTTCTTCAACTGGGTGTTAGGAAAAAAGTTTGAAAACCACTGATATAGGGGATGCTTACACAGGGTATACCTGCCCTGTACCTGTTTTCAGCCAGTGTTTAGTGCTTTACTTTCAAGAGCACTGAATACTGCACTGAATACTGCTCAACTGTAGCTCATCACAAAATGCACCACTTACTTGAGATCCGTATCTTTCTTTGTCACAAAATCAATGAAGTCATTATCTGATATTGACAAATACTGAACTACAAAACTGAACTCATATAAAACATTATATAGTACCCTATAGGTCAGTGGTCCCCTAACTTTTCCTCTCGCACTCCTCCCTTACCAGTAATAGAATATGTCTGTGTCCCCTCAGGCCACGAGCGGAGCCACGCCACGGGACAGGAGCCCAGGGCCTGGGGACAGAGCAAGGCTGAGTGGCTTTTCCTCCCTGTCCCCTCATGGGGGCTGGCCCAGCCCCCACCCCGGACATTCCTCTGTGTCCCCGCAGTGGGGACACACCCCACAGTTTGGGGACCACTGCTGTAGGCCAAAGAAATAGCCATATGCCATTTTAAGCACCCTCCTGTACATTTTGATCAAATTCATTATTGTGGATCTTTATCAAATATTTTAAGAGATCTGCTCAACCTGCTTTAGCCTCATAAATGATCTTTGTGAAAGAGAAGATAAATCCCATGCACCATCCTTGGCAAATTTCGTACCATATACCAAGGATTTTTCTAACAGGCTTTATCAAAACATCATCATTTGGCTCCTCAGTGGAGTTGTGTTGATTGTTGAACTGAAGACCCAAAATATTTATTTTTGAAAGAAAGCTACATTAATACACTTTATACTATATAATAATACAGTAGAACCTCAGAGTTACTAACACCTTGGGTATGGAGGTTCGTAACTCTGAACAAAACGTTATGGTTGTTCTTTCAAAAGTTTACTACTGAACAATGTCTTAATACAGCTTTGAAACTTTACTATGCAGAAGAAAAATGCTTCTTTCCCTTTATTTTCTAGTAGTTTACATTTAATACAGTACTGTACCGTATTTGCTTTTTCTGTCTCTGCTGCTGCCTGATTGTGTACTTCCAGTTCTAAATGAGGCATGTGGTTGGCTGGTCAGTAACTTGTTGTAACTCTGAGGTTCTACTGTATATATGGAATACATGATAGTATGGTACAGTTTTAACTAGCATGAGTTGGGGATACTAATGTTGTTCCTTGATGGTGAAATTTTGAGTGACTAGGCAGGCCATTCGAAAGAAAGGGTGATAAAACCACACCAACATATATTCAGTATGACAGAAAAAAAAGTATTCTTGAATGTTTTAAGAGATGTTTCAATTTTTTTTATATTGGGACTATTTTTTATCCTTCTACCTGTAAAGCCAGGTGCCTTTTTTTAATCATTATTCAATCCATACAGGGCTTATAAAGATTTCTAAAAATTACATACATTTTTTTTCAGACATAAAATATCTTGTCCTCCCAGAGAAATACCGGTGGGAAGGTCCTATTTCTAGCCTTGAAGATCTGTGAAATATCAAACTTAAACGTTGTAACATTTTTGAGTTGTCACTGGCTCAGGACTGAATGTTTTAAACGAAAATAAGGGATGAAGACATTCTGTATATTGGGGAAAGAATATAACATATATTGATATAAAAATAGCTCTTGGAAGCTGGGTAGTGGTTTGGAATGTAAGACTAAAACCTGGGGAGATGGATTTATAGGAAGAATGCAGCTGAAGCTTGTAAAGGGACAGGATAAATAAACCGCAAAAATGTGACCAACTTATCACATGGCTATCACTTCTACGGGTTATGATATTTATACATATGAACAGACAGCTTATTCAGGGAGGTTATATTGGATTTACTGTAAGATTGATAAAGTTGAGGCCCAAAACAGATTGATAGTCTCTTTAAGGGCTCATGTTACCTAAAGGGGCCTCTGCAAGATGAAAATTATGCTAAATTTAGCACAAGTTTTAATTTAAAAAAATGCCTCTGGTTAATCCAGCATCACTTTATGACATCCCAAATTCTTGACTCATTAGGATGAATGATTATGAGGGAAAGTATTTCATTTTTATTTTGCTATACACAGTGACTTTCATATTTATTTTGAAAATAACTTCGGAGTCACATAGCACGAAACGTGCATGTATGATACATTTTCTGTTTTGGGGAACTACAGTGATTCTGACATTCTGGAGCTGAAGCTAAAAAAAGAGCAGTAGTTATATTTTGTAAGGAAAGAGAGACCAAGTCTGGCATATCATTTTTAGGAATTTGATGAGTTTCCTTTCAGCAATCCCTAAATATGTATAATGGGAGAAATAGTGGCATCAATTTTTCTAAAATAATAAACATGATTACTGAAATATTGACCAAAGAAAATACTGTAATATATACACACCACATTGTTTTATAACTGCCTAACCATTTCTAAGCATTTCTGCTAAAAAAAGAATGTATATGTTTATTCTTACCCCAGCCATGCTCGAAGAAACATCAAGTACTAGACAGACTACTCTGTCTTTGGTCTGCAGCAATGAGAAGGAGGTCTCAAATGGAGGACTTGCGCTATTTATTGGAGAGGTGTTACTGAAATCAGGAGAGTTCATAATTACTTCCCAGGTGCTGTGGTAGTTACACATTTTGTTCTGCAGATTTGTAGCCTTTTCATTATGAGTACTTTGATCACAGAACTCAACCACCTTAAAAAAAAAAAAAAGCCAGTTGAAAGAGAAGAAAAATTACTGAAAAAACAAGTGAACACTTGTAATAGCAAATTCCAGTCTACTATTGTTCCATTGCTCACGACAACCACAAATACAAAAATTCTTCGCCCACTCTAAAGGCTACAGGGAATATAATCTGTCTATGTCCTGTACCCTGGACGAAGTCAAAGAAGCATGTCTCAGGGTTTACACTGAGCACAGAACTGCAGCTCAAGTGGGCATACCCACATTAGCTTTAGTCCAGCTAGTGTGGCTACAGATAGCAATGAAGATTTGGCAGCATGGGCTGTACAAGCTCACCCAGAACCCTGGATATATACTCACATTGCTAGCCTGCACCAGTGTCCATGCCATCATGTTGTTGCTGCTATTTTTATCCACACTAACTAGATTAAAGCTAGCATGGAGATGCCTACCTGAACTTCAATCATATTTCGGTTTGCACTGTAGACACACAGTGTGAGGATGCCCTGGCAGTGCAGACATCATCAATAAAGTTCACAATCATGTAGTTACTATGGAATCCCAGTACTTTTATATATAAGGATCCCAACTCACCTGGGTCACACACTCTGCCAGTGGAAAATCATGCAGGAAGAGAAAAGTTTGCAAAACAAAAGCCCTCTGATCTTCCTGGCTGGCAGGAATACTTTTAAAGAGGATGAACAGCTCGCTGTGTCTGTCCCCCCTTGCTACTCCCAGCAGGGCAGAATTTAGCACATAGAATATTTTCGGAGGTCCAGAAGTAAGGTGTGGAGCACCTCTAGCAAGTGGCTGAGCATGCTCAATTTTCATTAATTTTAGTGAGAGTTGAAGATGCTTACAACTTAGCAGGATTAGGCCTGTCACAAAAGGGTAAGACCACTCAACGTTGCAACCAAAAATGCCTCCTGTCAGGGTAACTTTATTTTTACCTGACCCAAACGGGAGCAAAATTAGCCACAATATCAGGGTATTTCCGTACACCTGTGATGGGACAGATAGGCCCCACACTGTCAATGAAAGGGTTAATGAGAGCCTGTGGACACAGTTGGCCCCATCCCACTACACCAGCAGCAAATGTCAGGCATGGAGAGAGGAGCTAAAGGAAACTTAGCTAAACTCAGGGCTGCCCTGGAAGGAGAGCAGAACTCCGCTTCTCCAGAGAGAAGCCTGGTTGCAGATCAGAGTCTGAGCCAGCTTGCTGGCCTGAAGAACTCCTGCTAGAAGGGACAACCAGATGCTGGGACTGTTTGGAGACAAGCAGAAGCATGGACTGTTTGGAGACAAGCCTTGAATAGAAGCGTTCAGTCCCACACAAAGTTCATTGGACAACCCTGTTTTGAGTTGTATTTTTGTTGTTGTTGTTGTTCCTGATTCCTTTGGAAGGGGTAGGACTGAGCTGTGCCTTTGCAGGAGGGCAAAAGCAATGCTACCTTGGACCTCGTAGACACAGCAACATACCAGCGGAGACCTGCAGCTAGGTGAGTCATGCCCTGAGGGGCGACAAAGGGGTACTATGGAGGCAGCCCATGAAGAACAAACTTGGGGGAGAATGCAGGCACACATCTAGCACTGGGAGAAGGGAAGAGGTCAGGACTTAAAGAAGAGACTCCCCAGCAGTATGGACCTGGAGCAACTACTGAAATCAATGGCGGAGCAGCCCATCCACCAATAGCAGCCGCAACTGACTTGAGACTTAGCTACTCAGCAGCAGCAATAACAACAACAACTGATGCAACAGGGCGTGACCTCACTGCAGCCTCCCATAATGGCCGGGCTTCCACCATGGGTCTGGTGGACACGGACCTGGCTGTGGCCCTGGTGCCGGTCAGATTCATGAAGATGGGGACTGAAGATGATCCAGTGACTTTTCTTGAAATTTTTCAGTGGGTGGCTGTGGAGCATGGTGGCCATCAGAGCACTGAGCAGTCTTACCCGTCACCTACTTGACCAGGACAGAACCACAGACTGCCTATTGTGGGCTAAACCCAGCGATAGCATGGGATTATGCCTCCAATAGCAAGGTTTATGCTTGAGGCAAAGTGGCCATTTTAGACTCATTGGATATCTCTGAGGGCCTGGCCCTGCAGGGTGGCACAGAAACTACAGGACTTGTGCTGGCGGTGGCTAAAACCTGAGACAAGGACAGGGGTTCAAGTGGCTGAAATGGTTTCCTTTGAACAATTTACTGGACTTAGTACGAGAAATGTGGGAGGAGCAGGGTCCCTGAGCTGCAAAGATTGTGCAGTACGTCCTTGCTCTTCGCGAGAGACTAGAAGCTTTAGGCACCTTTGTAAGGGAGAATCTCCTGAATGCCAAGTGCCCAAGAGACTGCCTACAACAAATGGGCCCATCTCCAAGTATTCAAATTTGGGGGTTGCGTGCTCTTATTGCTCCTGAGTTCAGAGAGTCAAAACTTTGGGCCCATTGGCAGGGTCCTTACAAAATTATTCGCCATGTAAATTATGAAATGAGACAGCCTGACAAAAGAAAAACAAAACAACTGTATGGTGTCTGTGAAAGTGCTGGGAATGAACAGCTGAGCCAGTGCTCTGGATGCTTAAACACTAATTAATTCCCCCCAGAGTGGACCTGACAGGACCTAATTAGTGGATGAGAATGGGCTGGGGGAGGACTAATGAGCAAATTGACCCATTAACACAGGTGTCAGAAGGCAGCACAGGAAGGCAGTACAGGGAAGAAAGAGGCAGGCTAGCAGAGCCTGAACCAGGAAGGATCTCTGAGTAGAGAGATCTCTTCCCTCTCCTCTTACTGACAGAAATGAGAAACTGAAACCATATATAATTATGGTGTCTGGACGAGTAAGGTGGTGCGAAAAGCAAATGTAAATAAACCTCACTGGGGTGTTTGACAGCCTCCTAGGTAGTGTAGACAGAGCAGAAGTCAGGAGTAGGATGTTGCCCTGTCACAATCTCAATCTCTTAAAGACATGTAGCCCGTGTGACCCTTCTGCTTGACAGCAACAATGGCCAGGTCAAAATCTAGGGGTTTATCTTCACATTGCAAAACAACTGACTCAAGCCCCCATCAACTAATCTGGGAAAACCAAACACCATCCCTGGTGCCTCGAAGAAGCACTACTTCCCCATGCACAAGCACTGAGTCTGTGTATAACTAAAGAAAACGTATTAAAAAGGAGAGGGAACACAGCATTACCTCGGGAAAAGACTGCAACAGTGATTCAAAAGCATGTAAACCATGAGTAAACACCCACCCCACAGTACACTGGGCGGTGTCCTTTGCCTCTGTTTCCTGCCTTAAGGTATGAACAGAAAAAAGATCTTTCAACTGAGTCTTTAAACACAGGAGAGGGGAGGGTTAAATGGTCGTAAAGACGCTTTAAACAGAGTCCACATCATCAAGTAGCAATACCTGTCCCTACTCGTCCCTTCTTCACTTGAATTTGGCATCCCTACCCCCTGCATAGAGAGTGATTTTACGGTGATCCCCTCAAACAGGGCATGCTGCCCTTTATTCATACAATAAGGAAAACAAAGTGAATGTTAACCCAAAACAGACAAGATTGATCACTTTGGCAAAGCAGCTCTGTCTGCTGAACGCCATGGCAGAGTAGGTGTGTCTATGCAAATAAACACTGCTCCTGAAGTCTTTTCCCCCAGTTCATCACCAAATGGCAGGGTAGAGTTCATTCAGATCCCAGCTTACACCAGCTACCCTCCAAAACCAGAGTTAGGGCCACAGGCAGCCAACATGTTGGCCCTTGGGATGGTCTGTACTAGGGACAAAAACACCGGAACAAAAGGTCTAAGCCCAACAACTGGTACTCTCCATACTGTGTTTTCTGACCAGCTGAGTAAAAACTACTACACTTCCTACTACATCCAAACTAAGGCTGCACAAGGCTTCAGGACATCACGCAGCCTCTTCCATAGAAGATGAGGGAGATCATGAAGCAGAAACTCCAGTACATGCTGGACCTTGGGGGAGGTGGGGAACAGAAGAGACCCATAGACTGGAGAAGTCCAAGCATGTTGGTTCTTAAACCCTATGGACCACCCAATTTTGCACTGATATTTAGAAAAGTCTATGGCATCTCAAAGTTTGATGCATACGCCAAGCCACACATTGACAAGCTACTAGATCGGTTGGGTGAGGCCAAATATATTACCCCTTGGATCTCACAAAGGTATACTGGCAAATCCCACTCACTCTGGAGTGCTGAGAAAAAACAGCCTTTGTCACCTCTTATGCCCTATATCAGTTCCAGACCCTGTTGTTTGGCCTATGTAGGGCTCCAGCAATGTTCCAACAGCTAATGGACCAGTCCCTCTAGTCCCACAGTAGTTATGCTGTGTTCTCCCTCGATAATGTCATGGTCTATAGCTGGAAAGACTTCCTGAAGCACGTGGTTGCTGTAATCTGGTCCCTCAGAGTGGACAGACTAATGGTGAACTCTGCAAAGTGTTGTACAGTCAAAGACAAAACTACTTACCTGGGGTACACCATGAGGAAGGGCCAGGTACAACCTCTTGTAGACAAGGTCCAGACCTTGAGGGACTGTCCACCCCAACCAAAAAAAGAAAATGCACCAGTTTTGGGGGCTGACAGGATACTACTACCAGTAGTTCTTATCTATTGAGGCCTTTCTCAGTAATCTTCTCAAGAACAGCAGCCTGAGAAAGATCCATTGGATGGAAGCCTGTGAGAAGGTCTTTCATCTACTAAAGGGTAACCTCTGTAGGGAGCCCATTTTATACAGACTGGATTTCACTGAGGAATTCCTCTTACACACTGATGCTTCTGAAGCTGGACTGGGGGCTGTCTTGTCTCAGATAGCTGATGGTGAGGAACATCCCATCCTGAGTTGCAAGTTGTTCCCAAGAGAGGCCTACTCCATTATAGAAAAAGAGGACTTAGCTGTGAAATGGGCAATGGAAGCACTCCAATATTACCTTCTTGGCAATTAATTCACCCTGGTCATGGATCATGACTCCATGCCATGAAGGACATCAACCCCCAATTCATATGGTGATATCTGTCTCTCCAGATCTTCTCCTTCTGTGTCCAGCATAGGACTGTGTGTGTTCACTGAAATAGAGACTTTTTCTCTCAGTAGAGGGGAGCTGGCAGGGGAGAGCAGTGCCCTAAGTAAGATCCTGGGCGGGGTGATGAGGCATAAAGGTCCCATGCTGGTAATGAGAAGGTTGATGAGAGCCTGTCTATCCAGTTGGCCCCACCTCATGGTACCTTCAGCAAATGTCAGCCATTGGGAGGGAAGGACTGGAAATGTTGCCCTGAAAGCAGAGGGGAAGTTTTTTTGGGCAGAGTGATGGGTAGAAAGAGGCTTGGAACTGTGAGTAAAGAAAATACCCCCTGTTGTTTGATTCCTGCTATCTTTAGAGTAACAGGACTTTGTGTATATTCTTTGTAAACAAACAGGATTGCATCAAAGAAATACTTTACTCCATCATCAGTTTCTCCTAATGGAAACAACCTACAAGACACTGGCTATCCACTTGGGTCAAAAAGCGGTAACACTACTTACAGAAGGGAGGCTCTGCATATACATTATAGATGCTGGGGCATTTTGTGTTTTTTCTGGTACAAATGTACATCCAGCTTCATACAGCTTTGTCTGTTCATCATTTTTGCATTCTCTTGTCGTGCAGCTGTTTCCCGTACAGCTTTGGACTATGTATTTCCCACTGACACTAGCTGAACACCTAAAGGGGAGATAAGATAGAAAGAGGCTTAGCTAACAAGCTGCATATAATCAATAAATAATAATAATCTGTTATTTATTATTTGAATCATGAAAGGCCCAAAGTCTCCAGTCAGCACTGGGATTGTATTGTATTAGCCATTGCACAAACACAAATTTAGACACTATCTCTGCCCCCAAAGAGTTTACAATATAATTTACAAGTGGTCAGAATAATAAAATACTGGTAGACTTTTTTTTCCAGAGGCATCTTCAAGAAATTATGTATAGGTTGTGCATCAAACACCATCTGTGTGAGCAGTAACAATGCAAGTGCCTCTACTATTCCAACAATATGCTTCAATCCAGACATGAAGGATGCTCTCCAGCAGTGAGCTGGTATTACATTCTCCATGCCCATTCAATCACTGTCTTTGTGACACAGATTTAGGAGCCTAGAGGTGGTCACTAAGTTACTAGTTATTCCCCCCCTGGAATGGACTTGACTGAAGACAAGTCTACACTACAGCACTATATGGGAGTAGCTGCGCAGCTGTAGCATGTCTGATGAAGACATGCTATGCAGAGGGAGGGCGCTTTCCCATCGGCATAATTACTCCACCTCGGCAAGAAGTGGAAGGTATGTGAGCGGGAGAGCATCTCCTGTCAACATAGCACAGAGTGGACAGCGTGAAGTTTGCATCACTTGGGGGGAAGCTTTCTTGACTTAGGCTGTAATGTAGACCTGTGGTGTAGGCATGGGGCTGATGTGCTAATAAGAGCAATCAACCCAGCAGCTGGGAGCAGTTAAGAGGCAGGAAAGAAGTGCAAGAGGGAGGATGCCAGGAGATACAGGTGCTCACCATGAGGAGATCTTTCCCTCTGCCATCCCAGAGAGTGGGCTATGGTGAAGTTTACGTACACTGGTATGTTGCTGCCCAAGGCTGTACTGAGGAACTGGTGGAGAGGACCTAATATATAACACACTGATGCTTATAAACCTGGAAAGTGTCCAGCCGGTTTGTGGTGGTTGAAGGGCGGAGTAGGGAGCCCTGTCACAGTCTCCTTCAGCGGTGACTGCCAATTAGAGTGCCAATTGCAACAGAGTTTGGTGATATTGATAGTTGTCCATTAGGAATTGGACAGAAAATACCAATTCCTTTCACAATGGCCAACAAGAGATTGGCAGATGGTGATGAGTTTTAGGCATGACCAAACTGGTTCCAGTTCAGACCAGTGCCTGAGAAGTGAAAAGTTCTGTATCCCATTTCCATCCCTCTAAGATATCCAGTCTCACTCCGCTTTTTGTTTCTCATTGACAGAGTTGTACATTTAAAAAAAAACCAAAAAAACCTTAGATACGCAGAATCTAGAGAACATTATCATAAGATAGTAACAGCTTTAAATTGGGGGTAATAATGGGGTTTGTGCCTTGATCATGTCCCTTTTTAATATTTAAATAAAACTAAACATGAACTAGTAAGAATGTTCTTGAACTTCAAGGATCACTCCCCCAAGGAACTTGAGAAAACATTCTTATTTACTACATGCTAACTGCTATTCGATAAAGCCATGGTAAATCAAAATGTAGAGAACGGTAACTCAAATCTGTAATTGCATTTAAATTAAAAGCTCATTTAGTATAAAAAGTGTGATGGATTATAAAATGATAGTGACTGCAATTCAATGAGACTGATCTGTGGGGAGCAATGTTGTTAGTTAAACATTATTGTATAAGCTTCTTTTTTAATCCTCTGAACAACAACTCGCCAAGACTCTTTGCATGGGCTCAGAGTACAGACTGAAGACAGAAGACCATTATGTGCCAAATGTCATTGAACTATTTAAAATGTCATCAACTGAAGACAAAATATAAAAACACTGGTACCTTGTTGCTTCAACACTTGCTTTTCCAGAGTTTACAGACACATAGAAAGGTGCATCATTATTGTATTCATCAAACACCCCCCAACGAAGATGGGCCCATTCATGGACAAAAACTTTGGCTGTGGAAGAGCAGGAGCATATGTGAAAATTAAATACAACACTTTACAGTTTACTTTAAATTCCCGTAGGTCGTTTAAACAAATTTAGGGCACAATCCTGCAATGAGCTCTGCTTGGATGGACCCCTGAACCCACACAGGACTCACTGTGCGATCCGACTTTAAACCCAAACAGATCACTGTGTTCAGATTAACCCTTCCAGAGTATTAACAGACCTGGGTAAAGATCTGGCACCTCTGTTTGCAGACAGTAGCTTCTGTCTATTCCTGGTATCAAGCAAGGTGTCTCATTTTACCCATGTCTTTTAAAATAATAATTCTTGGCTCTTATATAACACAAAGGAAAAGGTGTACTGTATATTAGAAAACCATAGAGAAGTTAGTTTAACTTCAGCTCAGGGTAAAACTAAGGATTACTTAGATCAGGGGTCCCCAACGCGGTGCCCGCGGGCGCCATTGCGCCCGCCGGGGGGGTCTAAGTGCGCCCGCCTAGCAGTTGTCTTTTTTTTTTTTTTCTCCACCGGCAGCGCTTGGTTGGTTTTTTTTTTTGGCGCCCGCCAGACGAAAAAGGTTGGGGACCACTGACTTAGATAGTTGAAGGCAGATAAAGTGTAAAAGATTAGACAACCAGAATACTTTTCCAGAAAACCATAATATCACATCAAGACAATCTAACTCCTTTCTTGCAGGTGTTGGTAAAGCCATTGACATGGAGAATGTATATAATGTTGTCTACCTAAAGCTTTCAATTAGAGATAGGCCAAGGAAGAAGAGCTCAGATCAGATTAAATTTAAGCCAGAATTCAAGGTTTGAGTTCAGTGCTTCCCCAGGCTAGAATTTGGGTTTGTATTTGACTTTACTGGAGTCCAGTGAATTGTTCTAAGGAGATTTTTGTCCCCAAATGCCACAAATCTGATTAGAAGGACTGTTCTTGTGAGATTTCCACCCTTTTAGGCCAACAAACCTCTAAATTTTTGATCCAAGCTAATGCAGGTTCATCTTGGATTTGAATCCAAATAACCTTGCACATTGACCAGGGTTCAGATTTGAGGGACTGGTTTTGACCTAGCTCTGTTATAAAAGAAACACATAAATGATTGATTCTAACTTGTGTATGGAACAGAGATAAATAAATTGGACAGTATATTGGTTAATGGGCATAGGAGAAAGTCATTTTAATAACAGCAGGTTACACTGCACAAAACTCAGGGGTCTCTACTGGGGCTTTATTATTTGCTTATTAATGGCCTCGCATGGGCAATGCCCATGCAGTCAAAAAAATATGCTGATGAAATCAAAATGGGAATATTGTTAATTCCTTGTGAATGTACACTTACAAGAAGCGTAGCTGGGCAAATGTGATTTTCAGAAGTTCCAATAAACACCTTCACGTCCCCAGAGCAGGATTCGCTCATGAGAGTTTGGTCTATTCTAGAATCCTCTGGGACTGGTTTTACCTTCATGTTCACCAGGTTACACCCACTGCAACTCTCCGACTAGTTTACTGCACTGTAATGTTAGGATATATGGTATTTCCAAGTCAAAGCAATGATTTAAGAGGAAAAACGACCCTCATTTACTGTAAAAATATGAGTCAAAATTTTCAAAAGAGAGTGGTCATTTTAGGTGCCCCCATTTATGAATGTCCAACTTAAGACTCCTCAAGGGAGCCTGATGTTCAACACTGTGTGAAAAACCAGGTTCTTTTAAAGCTTCGCAGGTTGGGCAACCAAAAACGGAGGCATCCCAAATCACTAGTCACCTTGGAAAATCTTGGCCATTGCATTTTTATAACAACAAAAGCAGAATATTGAGGTCCAATAGATGGTGCTACCTCGTGATCCATAGATGTTATACAAATTGTCATTTAACAGGAAGTCTGGAGTGAAATGAATGTATCGTCCCTTTTCCCCACATCCTCCATATTGCAGCGTGTAGGGATCGTCTCCGTATTTCAAGAAAGGATTAGCCACGATAACATCTGCCTAAAAATAAAATGGTCCTTGTTTAAAGAGCATCAGGAAATGGAGGGTGGCAGATGATTCTGTTGAATGGGCTCATCTGCGGCAATCACTCCCAGTGATTGTTCCTCTGGGTAAGGACTGCAGGACTGGGCACTAGAGGGCAATACAAATTCTAAAAAGAGCAATTTATTTTTCTACATTACTGAAAAAACTTAGGGCTTGTCTACACGGTGGGGTAACACACACTATCCGGGGGATTTCTAAAGAGCAGCACTACGTTAAAATGTACCAGGGAACATTTAGTGCACACCAGCAGGGTCTACAAGGACCAATTAATGAGCAACACATTAATGTGTTTTAGAAATCATACCTCCATAGTGTGCATTACTCCACCTTGTAGACAAGACCCTATGTCTTACACTTATGAACACAACAAATACTTTTGATTTGTAAGGGTGCTCTAAGTCTTACCTTATCATATGACTCTGTTTTTACACTTAAGTACTCAGGTTTTGGCAGCCAGTGCAGAGGAATTATAATTTTTACAGCCTTGAAAAAAAATCTTTGTTTTGTAGCATTGAACAAGTAAGTAGAAGCCTCTTTGATCATGTCCTGGTAGGGAAAGAAAAGAAATGTCTTATGAATTAAGAATTGAATGGTAGAGGCAATGAGTAGTTTAGCCTTGCCAGGAAACAAGGGTACATAAAGTAACATTAAATATGTGAAGGCATAGAAAGAAACCAGCCTTGGCCAGGGGAAGGGCTGGGACAGATTATTTCCCTCATGGAGCAAGGAGAGACCAAATTGTAACGCTGAGAGACTCTGGATTGCTCCTAGGGCAGTAGAAATATACACCGCCCCTTGCTCAGGGCTTATGACAAAAACCACAATCTATCCCTGAAAATAAAACCTGACAGAGAACCTTCCAGACATGGAATTTCCTCAAAAAATTTACATGGGCCTGAGGTGAAGGATGGTTCGGGCCTGCATCAGTCTTTTTCATTGATCGCTAAAGTGTATTGTGGTGCATGATGAATTAAATAAAATGATAAATTGTAAGTAATAACCTGTGGTTTCCTTTTTCTTCTCCCTGGGATTCCTCCTTTCCTTGCTCCAATTCTATAGGATTGTACCTTTTTCCTGCCTCTACAGTGGGCACTACTTTGTCACTATTTTTCTGTTCCACTCCTCCTTGCTCCTTCCCCACCTCTCTTGAGTAGTTTGGGGGTCACTAGCTAATGGCTATGCCCGTCTCAGTTTATTGTTCTCTTTACAGAAACTGAATGCTCAGTGACCAAATCATGTGAACATGGAGCAAAGATCTACATGGTGACATTGAGAAATGAAAGAATAACTAAAAACAGAAATATCACTATATATACCAAGGGTTTTTAAGAAGACAGTGAATGCCTGCAAGGACGGGGGAAAGGAGGGATAAAAGCAAATGGCAAACATTGTAATTGAGGTGCAGTAAATGGTAATTAAATATCCATGTTCCGGAGATTCTCTAGTCTAAAATACTCAAGTTTGGAAAGAAGGTGATACAAAGAATCAGCCTGACCCTGAACCATAGTAGTCCTGTTAAACTTCAAGAGATTAGTACACTCATTTCATTAACACCAGCACTTGAAAGAAAAATTCAAGCTAAGAACAAATTTGGTAATAATGGATTTGATCTAGCTCCCATGAAAATCAAAAGAAAAAACCTTGCATTGACATTAATGGGGGCTGGAACTGGTCTTTTAAGATTACTGCTAATCTAGAGGTAGAAATAACCAAGAAGTCTGAATGTCACTGAAGGACATTACATATACCAAAGTTCTTACCTGTATGTTTCTTATGATATTGTGATCTTCTGGTAACCCAGGGTTAATTGCAATAACAATATCCTCATAACCACCATTTTTCAGCTGTACCGTAGAACCTCTCACTACAAGTAGCAGAAATAAAAGAACCAAGCTCTTGAACACTCTCATTGTCCCTTTCTCCACAATTTTTGTTATAAATATGGTGGCACAGCAGCACTATTTATACAATTGCTTATTTACACAAAAGTATCTGTACATTTTATGGCAAGTATATACAGATCCGTTGTGTAAATTCAGGTTGCATAACTGTGGTCAATCTGATGGTGTCAGGTAACATATTAATATGGGGAAATTCCTGATGACTGTAATAATCTGAACTGTATTTCCTTATCCAATTGATGCATCTTGAAGTGACCCATTCGTGTTGTCATGAATATATTATAAATATCTGGTAAAGCGTGTAAAATACAGTATCGCAAATAGTCAACTTGTAAACACCGCACTTCGGGACTTGTATGAGAAAACTCTGATCAGTACAACAGTTATGTACTACTGAATGGGACAAATGCAGATTGAGCGGCAAAGGCAGATTAGTGCTAATCTATGTGATTTGAGAGAGAAATTCTATATGGAATGTATCAGAGGACCTATTAGTTTTCCTTAGATGCTTTAAAAAGTACTGTAGAAATTTGTCATACCTGCCCAATATTTGAAATCTATTAATTCAATTAATTAGAAAGATAAAGGTTAATGGAAGGTCAGAAATGATCCTATATAAATAAATAAAATAGGGACAATTGGTATGTACTGTAAGTAACTTTACATTCTAATATGTGTAATTTAAATTGCTTTCCTTTTTGTAGAGAGAACACTTCCACTCGGCTTAGCTGTTTTACTTCAACAGTGCATATAACTGCAGTCACAATTCACAGATGCATCGATTTTAAAGCCACAAGGGACCGTCGGATCAGCTAGTCTGACCTTCTGTAGAATACAGGCGATGGAATTTTATGATGACTAAAGCATGTCTTCCAGAAAGGCTCAGTCCCGATCTGAAGACTTTGACTGATGGAGAATCCACCACTTCCCTTGGCAGTTTGTTCCCATGATTTATCACTCACACTAGAGCTATCAGTAAAATAAGCCTTAATCCATTTAATGTGTGCTCTATTGATAATGTATAGTGCTCATTTTAAATCAGAATGTCATGCAGTCAAACTCTTTACAAAATGTAAGTATATTACATCTACACAGTTGCCTTTATCAAACTTGGAATAATCAAAAAATGAAATCTAGTTTGTTTGACAAGGCCCATTTTCCATGAAATGACAGCAATTTACATTCATTATATTCCCATCATTTAATTCTTTATTGATTGAATCTCACATAAGCTTTTCCATTAATTTGCCGGGGAACAATGTTAGACTAACTGGCCTATAGTTAAGGCTGCGAGTTTGTCTGTTTGGTGGTTATGAGGATATTGTTATTGCAATTAACCCTGGGTTACCAGAAGATCACAATATCATAAGAAACATACAGGTAAGAACTTTGGTATATGTAATGTCCTTCAGTGACATTCAGACTTCTTGGTTTTGTGGTTTTGACTGTCACAAAATCCCTGAAGGGTGAAACACTCATTCTGAGTACACACAAGGGTGAATCTGGAGAGAGGGCATGCAGGAGCTATTGGGGAGGTTAGCTCAGTAAGCCTAAAAGCACATGGGACCCAAGGTTTGGGATCTAATACAGCCTGGTGATCACCCACAAGGGTGAGCTCATCCGGGGCTATAACATTCACTCCCTCTGGGGCACCTGGCATTGGCCACTATCGGTAGACAGGATACTGGGCTAGATGGACCTTTGGTCTGACCCAGTACGGCCGTTCTTATGTTCTTATGTTCTTAACATCCAGGTTGTCGTACTGGCCATTTTTGAATATTAGTCCAACATTAGCACACTTCCAGTCTCCTGCAATTCCTCAGCCAACTCTTATCAATTTTCTACACTTCATGATTTCTAATTTATACTGATTGCTCTCTACTTCCTCCCCTGCCCTTTATTATATATTGTTCGTTAATTTCTAACTGCTGCCTTCACTTCCCCTCACAAGCAGCTCGGCCTTTTAACCAAAGTTGTCCTCTATTGTGATTGTAGAATTGTGGCTTTTTGGCCATCTAATAAACTCTTCTTAAATAGCTCCCAATTTTCATTCACTTCTGTCCTAATTTTTACTCCCAAGCAATTTTATTCAGAATTTTCCTCAGATTGGGGAAACTAGACCTTTTAAAGCACCAAGTGTATATATTTCTGGTTGGGATGCATATGTATTTTGGATTAACTTTTCCGCCTCTGGCAGCCCTTCCTCTGCTATCCCACATTGCATTGCTTCATACCTAGATTGAGCCATCCGTTTACCTGTGTCCTCTGCTGCTCTGGGGTCAGGCTGATCAGATGAGAGGAAGTGTGTGGAGACCTTATGTCTGCATCCCAGAACAGGGATAAAATGACAGAAGAGTGGAGGAAAGGAGAGATTAGGACAGAAAATTGACCAGAGAGGGCACTGAGAAAGATAGGGACATGCAGAAACAAGTTTCTGGAGTTGATGCTGAAGCAGACACTCTTCCTGGAGAACATCTTGGGGCAATGTTCCTGGCCCACTGTGACGGTGCTGCCCGTGGGAGCCAGCTGAGGTCACTCAATCAGGGTGAACTGCAACAAAACGGGGCAGACAAACCCCAAATGCTGGCGGATATTCCAATACTTAGATTTTCCAAGCCAGCACAAAACAACTTCTATATTACCATACAGGTTACTCAGAAGTCCAAACAACGCAGTTCCCTTAAAGTACCCAGCCTCAGGCCTCCGTCCAGACACACCTGTCAGATATGATGATGATTACTGAGAATCTTATCTCATCATATAAAAGAAAAGGTTCTTCCAATCCCAAAGGATCAGCCACATACCCAGGTGCAATTATAACTTAGATCTTACCCAAAATACACGCTATAGTCAATTCTTATTAACTAAGCTAAAATTTATTAAAAAAGAAAAGAGAGAGAGTGTTGGTTAAAAGATCAATACACAGACAGACTTGAATTCAATTCTTGAGGTTTAGATACATAGCAGAGGTGAGCCTGTAGTTGCCAAAAGTCCTTTTAGAAATAGTCCATAGGTTATAGTCCAATGTCCATATTCAGGGTGGCTCCAGTCAAAGACTGGGGATCTCAATCCTTATGGCTTAAGGTTCCTCCCTCTTGAAACCAAAGCAGATCTGAGATGATGTATGATCATGTCCCAGGGTTCTTATACATTTTCAGCAGCCTTTTGGCCTGAGAAAACAACAGGCTTAATTCTCCTTCCTCTAAACATCATGGCAATTAGCACAGGGTAATTTATCCATTAAACAGTTCAGCTACAGGTTACTACAACCTTTAAAGAGACATATAGACAAGACCTGTTTGCTGACACCACAAGACCTGAGCAAACATTTACCCTTGAGATCTCTAACAATGCAGACTTGCGTTTTAAAGCTTTATTTATTTACCTATCTCTCTAACCAGTTTTTTAAGGTTCATCCCTAGGTCAGGTTATTCTGTGAGTTAATTAACTCTTTCTGGCCCTGTCATGAGATATTATATTACACTCATAATGTCACACCCACATCCCAACTTCAACCCAGCCATATCCTGCAGCCCCTGGAGAACAATGAATACTGGGAGCATCAGTACTTTTCCCCAACTTCCACACAAAGATACTTCTCTCCCATTCCACACTACAATACAATGAGAACAGTGAATCATGGGAATCCAGCTTCACTCCTACATCTACAGGTGATGTTTTCTTCCCTTGCCATTCTACACCCAAAGGCAAGGGCAATAGTCAGAAACCCTCCACCTACGCATTTGCAACCAGAACAGCATCAACCTGTGTGCACTCAGCACCTTAGGCATCTGTGCCATATCCACACTGTTATGTTCCACAAAGGGTTTATGGTGTGGTTTATGTTCCACTAGTTTCAAGTTTGCCCTTTGCTATGATCACTGAAGGTTATTATTGACAAAGGCTAAGTACAGGTTTATGAAAGTGCCATATGCCAGAAAATATAAGAAATGCCCTTTCATAAAATTGTTGCACAAAGCATAAAGAAAATTCATTTCATGAAACTCTTCCACACAGACTAATGAAATCCTTACACCATGCATAATACAATTTCATTTCAGCATTTTAGCTCCTAAATTCAAAATAGGAGCACAAGGCATCCCTGGGCCTGTGGCCCCGATGATTTGCTGCAGTCTGTCGAAGCAGCCTTTCTGGCTGTTCATAACGTTCTGAAAGTCTCTGCACCTCTGCCTGAGAGCCATCAGTAAGACTTTATCCCTTGCGCTCACAGATGTGGTGCAAAATACAGTGAGCAGTTATCCCATATGGCAGATATTGCTCAGCAGCCTCAAACTTTATCATCGAGCCAATCTCCATCTCCCTTTCAGCCTTTACATACATACTCCACTGGCATTCTGTGACTGCGCAGGGTACAGGTAACCAGCTCCTTTCTCCCATCCGAGTGTGCAGTAAAAGGCTTCATATGCCAGGGAAGCAGAGGGGAAGCTGGGTCTCCCAGAATGACAGGGGGAATCAGAACGCCATTGATACCCATAGTGGGCCTGGGAGGAAAATTTCCTTTTTTCATTGTAGAAAATAGGCCTGAGTTTCTAAAGAGTCTGGCATCATGGACCTTTCCAGACCACTCTACATCAAGATTGATGATTCTTCTCCAGTGATCAACAAATTCTTGGAAGACCCTGGAGAAATGCCCTTTCTGATGATGAACTCTGAGGCCTAGTGTGATGGGCAAATAATAGGCACATGTTCCCTATCTCTACCCTCAGGCAATGGTATATAAGGAAGGAGCAGAAACTTTTGAGTACTTTGTCACTCACTCCTGCAAGTCTTTGAGCTGAACAGTCACAGTCAATGGCCAGGAAGGAGATCGTTCAAAAGTGAGATTGTATAGCAAGGTAGCCTGCCTCTTCAAGGAACAACAGGTCTTGGGCAGCCCTCTTCAATTATCCCCAGCGGGCTACATCTGTGCAGGGTGTGGAGCTGGAAAGGAGGAAAACTCGGCAGTTGAGGGCTGGCTTGGGAGGAGAGTGGGGAGGTTGCTCTACTGTGGGACAAAACGCTGGTCTGGAGGCTGGAATGCCAAAGCTGGGGTGGTGTGTGAAGACAGAGCCCAGAGGAGCCAGCACCTCATGGACTGGATCAGAACTCGGTGATTGAGAACGAAAGCCCAGCAGCTAAGGGCTGGATGGGAGGAGAGTGAACAGGCTGTTCTGATGTGAGGCAAGAAACTGGCCTCGAGCTAGAAATTGGCTGAGGACTGGAGCCTGCCAAAGGCCGTTGGTAGGAGGGCAAACCTGACCTGGGTACATGTGTTGACCAGAGCCCAGCAGCTGGTGGTTAGATGGTGAGAGGGCTGTTGCTGCTGGGAACCTGCCTGTAAGAAAGGGGGTTGAAGGCGGAGCCAAGTGGACTGAAGGCACTGTTGTGTTGATGGTGTATTGGACTGGACTAAGGGAGTCTGTTACCCGGGAAGAGGATGAATGCTTTTGAAGGGTTAAAATCCATGTGCATTTTATATAACAACCTGGTATATGAATTGTGCCAGCTCTTTTCCAAACCCAAAGTCCAAAGTTTGGTCGAGAGACCAGAGGCCTAGCAAATAGTAATTAGCTAAAAAAAAGCAAAATAAACAATATAACATTGCCTTTGCTAAGATATGCTTGGTCAGTAAAAATGCCAGATGTTGAACAATAATTAAATAATTGTGTCTTATTCAAAGTTGCAAATTAAACAAATGATCCCTGTTCCTATTGTGTTTCTCCTGTAGGAAAAACAGTCTTCCCACAAATCCAACCTTGAGTTTATAAAAAATTGGCACATGTCAGTATAAGATATGGCATCCTTCCACCTCCCTTCCAGGAACCAATGCCCTGCCTTAAAACACACAAAAAACAATCTATATTATCATATCCTTTCACTGTTTCTTTGCTTTAACCCCTAGGAATGTACCTGTTAAACAATCAAAAAAGTTGCTCCATTCCTATTGTGACGGGTTGGATCACAGAAACCCACTTGGGAGCTGCCAGCTGATGTGCAAAGGCTACTTCTGTTTCTGTTCTCCCTGCCAGCTCGGTGGCTCCAGCTCCCTGTCTGGGTGAAGCCAGACACACCCGTCTGCTCCAGACACAGACCCAGAGTCTGAATCACCTGTCCCAAAGCTCCAGGTTTACCTGAAAACAGCTCACAGAAGTCTGCTTGNAATGGAGATTCGGAATCACATGGGCAGGTCACATGCCCATGCATGACTCAGGACTGCAGGTAGCAGCCATTACCCACATGCTGCCTTGAACGTCCTCAGGTAGACTTCTAATGTGGATTGGAGTCTTCCAAGCTCTTTTGTCTGTTAAGTGCCCCCTGACTGAACACCTAATTTGCACATTCCTTTCCCAAGAAGTCATCAAATGTTCTAACTGAGGCCACTTAGAAATCAAGCAATTATACAGCCAATGTTCATAACTTTGAACACACAAATGGTGCCTGCATACAACTAGGGTGAACATAACCAGTAGATCATAACCTTTACATAGATATGTTACATGGCCTATGTAGCAAAACCCTATTCCAGTTATATTATACATACATTTATGAGCCCCTTTATGGGGTACGCTGTCACACCTATGAACCCCAAAACAAAATTCAACATATATATTTTATACTAACAACATTTTATCAAAGTATTAATTAAATGTTAACTTGCTAACTTGAGACTATGGGCGGAGACATTATGTAACTTTTTAACCATTGGCTAATGTGCTATCTTGTCTTGCTGCAAAACCTATCCCGGGGTGTAAAACTGCCTACCCCGTCACTTTCCCCCGCCCATAAAAAAATCTATATATTCTATTGTAATCAATTAATTAACAGTGTCTCTAAGCCTAATATGCAAGGTAACACTGCGCCAGCGCTGTGTGTAATAAACTCCTATGCTTAACCTCTACACGGTGTGGATTTATGTCCTTCAGTTTGGGGGCTCGTCCAGGATTCAAGTTTGTGAACTGGCTGAGGCTCTGAGACTGAAATCCAAAAGAGGTGAGTATGTTTACTTTACCACCTCATTAGGCCAGGAATAGAAGTCTCTCATCCCCTTTCAAACACGTCTTGTTTCCTTTTTTAATTTGTGTAAAAAACCTTAGACACGTGTAGTCCAAGCAGAGGGGTTAAATAAGTGTACCACTTGGGAGGGAGGACTTGTGCAAGAGGGTCATGTACTGTTTAAACAACTAAGGGGTGTGTTACGGAGGACTTGGATAAATCACCAGCAAGCAAACTGGTGGTCCATTCCTCATTGCACGTAACATTGCAAGTCCTAGGGAAGTGCCCCTCCCAGGCATGTAACGTACATGCTTTCAAATAGCACAAAGTCTCCAACCAATAAGGCCGGCAAGTGTGTGTAACTTAAAACCGCGCGGTATTAAAAAAGGGGGGAGACGTCCTCATAAAATTCAAGGCTGTGGAGATTTGAGACCATAACATAAAAAGGGGGAAAAGTAACTCCTCATAAAGGCTGACAAGCATTTGGGGGGGGAAACATAAGTTCCCCTCAAGGTCAGCAGCCGGGGTGACTAAAAGCCCATGGCGTTAAAAGGAGAGGCGATAATTAGTCCTCGAAAGTACTTAAAATATAAACATGTTAAAACTCGGCAGGCAGCAGCTAAAAAAACAAACTATTCTGCAGCCGGACCAGAGGCAGATCTGGTTACTTGGTGAAATCATCAGAAAAGTGACAAAACAAACAAAGCAGTAATAGTTATATTGGATATTCTTAACATAAAGGAAAAAGAACTGAAGGGTAACCAGAACCACCAAAACGACCATGGGGAGGCTTCTGCTGTGGCTCCTGCTGTCCCTGTGGTGCATGTGGAAGGACACAAGTAGTGTGCCATGTGAAAAGGAGGATTGGGAATGGGTCACTAACCCCCCTCCTCCAGGTTTGCTTCGCTTTAATCGCCGCACTAAGAAAACACTTAGCTTTTGCAAAACACGTGCAGTGGTAAATAAACAAGTCTGGCCAGAAGTAAAGGCGGCACTGTGGTTAGGACATGAGCACACAGTAAAACGCAAAAAGGTCCAAATAAAATCATACACTAATGCTCATAACAACAGGGAGGCTAGTAACATTACAATTTTAATAACAGCTGACTGCCCTGTTATCCGCTGGTGCCAGGTACCAAAAATTATAAAGTTTCATAAAGGCATTTGAAAGAAATCATGAAATTGTATAAGCTACCCCTTTGAGCAGGGCAACGCTCTTAAACGATATTGTGGCCCTCTTAAAGAAACGGTGTCTATACTTAATGCAACCAGTGTCCAAATTACCTTTAAAAAAACCCAGCTGCGTACTACTAGTAAAATAAACTACAAAGTCTTGGGATATCCCTCATTTAAACACAATTACATGGCATATTGCCACGATGGCTTGGAAGGAAACACACAAACCTCAATACTAAAATTTGTGTAAAATTTTGTAAAAAAACCCTCAAACACTCATAAAAAATTATATTCCAATTATACTAACATGGTACCAGTGAAGGTTGGGCCTGCTAAATCAGAATGGGGCTTACCACTTAAAGCACGAACAAAGGTAACCCCAAAGGCATGGCATACATTTGTTAAACAATGGCCCAAGTTAAAATGTCCACAACTGGTAACAATTAACCGGGTTATCAAAAACAAAGTAAAACCACCCGACTGTGTGTCATGCCCTGAACAAATCCCTGTTCCAAAACCAAAATTAATAATAATAAAACCAGCACTACCGGTCCTCACCTCGGTGGTATTCCACACTTACAGGGTCGAGGTGCGTATTCCTTTAAAAAAAGTAAACGAACAATGTGCAAAGGTCAGGCCTCAAATAAGTAAAAACATTACTAGCCTAATGAACCAAATTGGTAAGCGCTTAACTAAACAAAACAAAAATTACTAAATACCCTTGCAAAATGGTTTGGTGCAGGTAATTCTGTTGGCAACACCTATACCATAGCATGCCAAGCTGAGAAAAGGAACCGGCTAAAATCAAGGCTGGCTAACGCTGTAATCTCTAATGCCCGGGAAGTACTGGATACTACTAAGGCCAGTCAATTAATCCTAAACAGCTTAAAGGATCTGTCAAACTCTGTATCCACCTCATTAAATATAACAAAATACCTAAGTCAAGAAGTCACCAGCCTGCTAATAAATGGAACTAAAATAAAGGCACTGAAAAAGAGTTGTTGGAGAGCAGAACAAACTTTGGCTATCACCACACAGGAAATTGTAACCAATCTCCTTAATGGCCGGGTCCACCCAGCCCTTATGGAAGTGGTGGGACCCTATCTCCCCAGTACCCCTCCGTGGGCATGGGGAAACAAAAAATCAATAAAAGTCCAAAAACCAGTTTGGACAGGTAACATTATACTCTTTAGCCTTCTGGTACCTTTAGGCATCCCTCATTTACAGCAAGCCAAAATGGTAACCTCCCTGCCAGTATAAAGGAGGGGTCATGTTATTAAAATAAAAGGCGTTGCATACGCTAAGGTCACTGGGAGAGCATTGTATCCTAGTAAATGTTGCACCCAGTCTAATAAAAAAATTCTGTGTACATGCCCATATAATGTTTTAACAAATCTGTCTAGGTTCGAAGTGGCCATTATTAAAAAACTGGCGCACACGGAGCTGGTCCAAATAAACGGTACCTACTGGTGTGTGACTGCCCAGAACCACTCCATCAAGCTAAATAAAAAGCCCTGCCCCTCAAAACATCCATCCGTGTGCATAACGGTCCCTCAAAGGTCAACCCTAACAGTTAACAAAACACAGCTCCACCGTACTCCGCCAATAATGGATAACCTAACACGGGATCTGGAATGGCACTACTAAAAAAGGGTCTACAGGCCCTGCAGGAAAAAATCAAGGAGTTGGTGGCCAAGGCCCAGAGGCATATTGGGGAAGGCTGTCTAAGGTACACTCAAATAAAAAAAAATGTAAACCAGGCCAATGTAAAGTACTCAAAGGCAAAAAACCAGGCAGTAAAGGTTAAAGCAATAATTATGGGCAATGCCATCTCAGGTAATAAGGTCCCTTAAAAATAAATCTGGGTGCTATTTTGTAAAGTTATGTGGGGAGTGTCTATCCTAACATTCCTGATGGTACTGGTGCTTTACCGGCAACTCCGCAGTAGGCTGGGTACATTAAAATTGGTATGTTTAACCTGGCGGGTTAGGAAAGCCTAGGGTCAAGAGGAGGGACTGAAGGGTTAAAATCCATGTGCATTTTATATAACAACCTGGTATATGAATTGTGCCAGCTCTTTTCCAAACACAAAGTCCAAAGTTTGGTCGAGAGACCAGAGGCCTAGCAAATAGTAATTAGCTAAAAAAAGCAAAACAAACAAAATAACATTGCCTTTGCTAAGATATGCTTGGTCAGTAAAAATGCCAAATGTTAAAGCAATAATTAAATAATTGTGTCTTATTCAAAGTTGCAAATTAAACAAATGATCCCTGTTCCTATTGTGTTTCTCCTGTAGGAAAAACAGTCTTCCCACAAATCCAACCTTGAGTTTATAAAAAATTGGCACGTCAGTATAAAATATGGCATCCTTCCACCTTCCCTTCTAATAAGCAAGGTAACACTCCACCAGCGCTGTGTGTAATAAACTCCTATGCTTAACCTCTACACGGTGTAAATTTATGTCCTTCACTTTGAAGTGGCTTGGCCAGATGGCCAAGATACCTCTATGGCTGGAGCAGGCTGAAGATCATTGTGGGGAAACTGAGGAAGAGTGCTGCAGTGCTGGGTCTTGAAGGGGTATTCTGGGATAGTCAGTCTTGTAACAAAGACCATCACTTCTTCTGAGCCATGGACCTATCTGAAGAAGTAGCGATGTCATGGGGAGATATTGCCATGTAACCTCCTTTGACCTGCTGCACAGCCTCACCTACCAATTTCCACAGTCTTACTTCCCTCTCCACTGCAGAGGGAAGTATCTGGCCCTTTTTACAGTAATACAGTTCACCAAGTAGCATTCCAGCCATGGGCGTGCCATCCCTCTCCGAAAACAGATTTAAACACCACCCTAAACTTAAGAACCTCATCCAGTCCTACGTAGAAAGTAATTTTATTGCAGCACAGCACATAAAGCCAACTGTACAAAACCTGGTGAGTTCCATTTTCCACTACAGTGGAAGAAGGAAGTATGAGGCTGCAGAGAATTCAGTTGTGGACTCCTGCAAAAAAGGCTTATATTGCTCTTATAAAAACAGATTTAGCTACATCTTATAGCAAATGTAACTGCACTTTATAAAGAATGAAAATACTTTTACAAAGCCATTTTAGAGACAAAGTCAAGACAGATAAATGGCCAACCATAAGCATGCAAGTGGCATTAGCAAATACGTTAAAAAAAAGATTCCTAACCTTAAAATGGTGTGGCTTTCCTTTCCATTCCCCACTTTTCATCTTCCATTCTTTCACTCCACCTCCCCCTTAATTGTTTTGACCTCCTCCCTTATATCAGTTCTATGACCTTGTATCTTTCTCTTCTTTCCTCTGGATCCCATCTTCCGGTGTCTCTAATATTTCCCCCATCTCTTCCCTACCCAACACAATCAGACTGGCTCACAGCAATAATATGAAATCATATGCGAGGCACTTGACCCCAGCCTGGAAAAACTATTAAAATAATTCTCCTTATTGTGTTTAATGGGGCTTTTCTCTTTAAATCATGCACACGAAAGCCTCAGCCCTCCACTAGAGGTGTTCACTGGGGCTGCCTCTCTGTCTGAAAGCCAGCAGCTACTGTCATCATGATGGTGTTTGCACCAAGAAAAGAAGGAAGCTTAGCACAACTAGCCCCACCCCCACCCCACTGTGGTGGAAGCAGGTTGAGCGAGGAGCAGGGAGGAAAAGGAGTGTTGAGGCACTGCTTACTCGAGCCACAGAGCGAACGGGAAACTCTCCTGGGTGCCCCACCCCAATGCTAGGGAGCGTGCTGGACTGGGGAAAAATACCCAGTCTCTGTGGCTTGGTGTGTGTTGTGGGGGATGCCCAGCAGTACCCCTGGCAGCAGGGTGGGAGCAAGGATGAAAACAGCTCCCTCAGCCTTTGCATTTCTCGCCCTTCCGAGTCTCCCCTCATTTAACCCCTCCCCATTTCTTCTCTTAACTGCTTTCTCTTTTCCCTTTTTCCCTCTCCGCCTTCAGAGTTACTCAGAATCCCATTTTTTCTCTTCTTCCCCACTCATCCTACCTGCAGGTGCAGTAAAAGTTGGGGAATTCTTAAAGCCTTCCTGAGCTAGGCTTGGATTCCCAGTTGTTCAGAGTGTCCGTCAGCCTTCTCTTGACCTACAACTCCATGGAGAACAGATCTTTAGGGGCACCAGCCCTTCCTCTGGCTGCCCCATCTCCTGCATGCTCCTGAGTTTCTTTCTCCCCATTCTAGCTGAGCTCTTTTATTCCAGACTCCTTCTCTGCTCTTGTCCATTTCATCTTTTCCTCCTCATTTCTCCACTTGTTTTCTTTCCTTCCCATCACCTCTTTTCAGGTCCCTTTTCCACCCTTGCTGCTCCTCTGCCCCTCTTCCCACCTGCACTAGCCCTAAACTGTTCAAAGCACCAAATGAAACTCCCTCTTTTAGACTCATAGAGTGTACGGCCAGAAGAGACCATCATGATCATCTAGTCTGACTTCCTGCATATTGCAGGCCACAGAATCTCACCCACCCACTCCTGTAATAGACCCATAACCTCTGGCTGAGTTACTGAAGTCCTCAAATCATGGTTTAAAGACTTGAAGTTACAGAGAATTCACCATTTACACTAGTTCAGAACAGCCCCTGCCCCTGCCTCTGGCTGCAGAGGATAGCAAATACCCTGGGGGGGAGGGGTGTTCACCTAACTGACTTGAGGGGAAATTCCTTCCTGACCCCAATTATGGTGATCAGTTGGACCAGGGTTGATGGATTCTGCCTAGATGGGGGATGGGGGGCATAAGACCAAGCCCCCTTTGTGACCCATCCCTTGGCTAAGCTGGAGCCAGCATGGATGAGCCCGAGAGCAGCCCCCAGCTCCCCGTGTGGCTCTTACCCTGACCCAGCTCTGGCGTCCAGCCTGGTGGCTGGGCCTTGGGGGACAAAGAGTCAGAGCCGGGCCATGGTAAGAGTTGCCCGGGCAGCTATGGGAAGCCGTGGACCCTCCACCTGCCCTGGGTGGGGAGCCCAGGGACATGGGCTGGGGGCTGCTCTTGACCCCCGCCCCCAGGCCGGTGGAGGGGCCAAGGCTCCCCATAGCTGTAGGAAGAAAAGTAAATATGGCAGGCGACCAGCTTGGCTTAACAGTGAAATCCTTGCTCGTCTTAAACACAAAAAAACAGCTTACAAGAAGTGGAAGATTGAACAAATAACCAGGGAGGAGTATAAAAGTATTGCTCAGGCATGCAGGTGTGAAATTAGGAAGGCCAAATCACACTTGGAGTTGCAGCTAGCCGGAGATGTTAGGAGTAACAAGAAGGGTTTCTTTAGGTATGTTAGCAACAAGAAGAAAGTCAAGGAAAGTGTGGGCCCCTTGCTGAATGAGGGAGGGAACCTAGTGACAGAGGATGTGGAGAAAGCTAGTGTACTAAATGCTTTTTTTGCCTCTGTCTTCACAGACAAGGTCAGCTCCCAGACAGCTGCACTCTGCAGCACGGTATGGGGAGGAGGTGACCAGCTCTCTGTGGAGAAAGTAGTAGTTCGGGACTATTTAGGAAAGCTGGACGAGCACAAGTCCATGGGGCCGGATGCGCTGCATCCGAGGGTGCTAAAGGAGTTGGCCGATGAGATTGCGGAGCCATTGGCCATTATCTTTGAAAAATCATGGCGATCGGGGGAGGTCCCGGACGACTGGAAAAAAGCTAATGTAGTGCCCATCTTTAAGAAAGGGAAGAAGGAAGATCCAGGGAACTACAGGCCAGTTAGTCTCACCTCAGTCCCTGGAAAAATCATGGAACAGGTCCTCAAGGAATCAATCCTGAACCACTTAAAGGAGGGGAAAGTGATCAGGAACAGTCAGCATGGATTCACCAAGGGCAAGTCATGCCTGACTAACCTAATTGCCTTCTATGATAAGATAACCGGCTCTGTGGATGAGGGGAAAGCAGTGGATGTGCTATTTCTGGACTTTAGCAAAGCTTTTGATACAGTCTCCCACAGTATTCTTGCCAGCAAGTTAAAGAAGTATGGGCTGGATGAATGGACGGTAAGGTGGATAGAAAACTGGCTAGATGGTCGGGCTCAACGGGTAGTGATCAATGGTTCCTTGTCTAGTTGGCAGCCGGTATCAAGTGGAGTGCCCCAAGGGTCGGTGCTGGGGCCGGTTTTATTCAATATCTTCATTAACGATCTGGAAGATGGTGTGGACTGCACCCTTAGCAAGTTTGCAGATGACACTAAACTGGGAGGAGTGGTTGATACGCTGGAGGGTAGGGATAGGATACAGAGGGACCTAGACAAATTAGAGGATTGGGCCAAAAGAAATATGATGAGGTTCAACAAGGACAAGTGCAGAGTCCTGCATTTAGGACGAAAGAATCCCATGCACTGCTATAGACTAGGGACCGAATGGCTGGGCAGCAGTTCTGCAGAAAAGGACCTAGGGGTTACGGTGGACGAAAAGCTGAATATGAGTCAACAGTGTGCCCTTGTTGCCAAGAAGGCTAATGGCATTTTGGGTTGTATAAGTAGGGGCATTTCCAGCAGATCGAGGGATGTGATCATTCCCCTCTACTCAGCACTGGTGAGGCCTCATTTGGAGTACTGTGTCCAGTTTTGGGCCCCACACTACAAGAAGGATGTGGATAAATTGGAGAGAGTCCAGCGGAGGGCAACAAAAATGATTAGGGGGCTGGAGCACATGACTTACGAGGAGAGGCTGAGGGAACTGGGATTGTTTAGTCTGCAGAAGAGAAGAATGAGGGGCGATTTGATAGCTGCTTTCAACTACCTGAAAGGGGGTTCCAAAGAGGATGGATCTAGACTGTTCTCAGTGATAGAAGATGACAGAACAAGGAGTAATGGTCTCAAGTTGCAGAGGGGGAGGTTTAGGTTGGACATTAGGAAAAACTTTTTCACTAGTAGGGTGGTGAAGAACTGGAATGGGTTACCTAGGGAGGTAGTGGAATCTCCTTCCTTAGAGGTTTTTAAGGTCAGGCTTGACAAAGCCCTGGCTGGGCTGATTTAGTTGGGTTTGGTCCTGCTTTGAGCAGGGGGTTGGACTAGATGACCTCCTGAGGTCCCTTCCAACCCTGAGATTCTATGATTCTATTCTATGATTCTATGATTCTATGATAGCTGCCCGGGCTCAAGGGCCCAGGGGTAAGAGGAGGGGCAAGGGGCTGAGCCCATGTCAAAAAGTGGATGGGCCACGGCCCCTTGGCCCCCCCTATTCCGGCGCCCCTGAGTTGGACCGAGTATTTGGGAAGACCTACCAACTAGACACCTGGGAAAGAATTCTCTGTAGTAATTCACAGCCCTCCCCATCTAGTGCTCCATCACCAGGGATAGTTACTGCTAGCAGTTGCAGATCAGCTACATGCCATTGTAGGCAGTCCCATCATACCATCCCCTCCATAAACTTATCAAGCTCAGTTTTGAAGCCAATTAGGTTTTTTGCCCCCTTTGCTTCCCTGGGAAGGCTGTTCCAAAATGTCACTCCTCTGATGGTCAGAAATCTTTGTCTAATTTCAAACCTAAACTTGTTGGACAGTTTACATCCATTTGTTCTTTTATCCACACTGGTGCTTAGTGTAAATAACTCCTCTCACTAACTGGTATTAATCCCTCTGATGTATTTATAGAGAGCAATCACATATCCCCTCAGCCTTCTTTTGGTTAGGCTAAACAAGACAAGCATTTTTAGTGCTTTTATATGCAGTTCAGACTGGGCTTGTCAGCAGAGAGCCAGTCTACTCCCACTTCAACAAAACCAGGAACAAAAATAAAAACTCTGTGGGAGAACAGTATCTGCCACCTCTGATTTACATGCTGAATCAGTTCTGCCTCTGCAAACACTTGACTCTGAGGGTGTCTCTTCACTGACAAAAAAAGGGTATGGTTTAAGACAGGATAACTTGTGTGTGTTAGCTATCCCACTGTAAAAACATAGCGGAGGCAAAGCTCTTTAGTTTTACTGTGGGTGAGTTACTCTACCCAGAGGTGGGGTAAAGTGCTTACCTTATGGTAAATGCTATAGGATAGGACAGAGAGAGAACTCTTCCACATTTGTTATCTCCCCATAAAAAACAAACTTTTAAAGGTGCAGCAGATAGAAAACAAAATCACATTAGTGGCACAGCAACATACACCATGCTTTGGAGCCGCTGACTAATCAAATGGCTAACAACAATGGAGTTTCACTAGCTTTGAATTTGGCCAATTGTTTTCAATTGTAGGAGCAGGAGAGGTGGATTTGGCTTACTATGTGAAAGGCTGTCAAGTAGCAGGGGGTAGCCGTGTTAGTCTGTATCCACAAAAACAACAAGGAGTCTGGTGGCACCTTAAAGACTAACAGATTTATTTGGGCACGAAAAGCTTATGCCCAAATAAATCTGTTAGTCTTTAAGGTGCCACCGGACTCCTTGTTGTTTATGTGAAAGGCTACATTCTTGACATTTGTTTGACGTCTGAGGATGCCAAGAACAAGCAGACCAAGACTCTGTAACATTTACATTTTTTGAAAACATTTTCAAATCTTCTCCAAATTAACACCCTCAAATTTTATGCATGCACAAAGCACAAGTTTCTTTATGAACAGTGGGTAAAAAACAGATTTACAAGCACAAGTGCTGCTTGTGTGTGAAACTTCACTTTTTATATGTACAACAGTTTTTATGCAAAATACTGGGCACAAATCTAGAGGCTGCCTTGAAATCCCTTTGACATTTTGGCAGCGGTATTATGGTAAGGTACATAACTGTGATACAGTTAACAGTTCATTGTTTGCATTATAAACCTTGATTTCTAATAGAAATGGGCAAAAGAGGTGGTGTGTGGAGTAGGTTTAAGTTATCGTTTGAGTTCAGACTGCCTCATGTCTAACTTTGAGGTTCAATGGTTCCAAACTCTTGCAAGTATTTTTATGAGAGTTTGACTCCAAATGGCTGAAAACAGATTTGCAGCTGCATTTTCTCAGTGAACAAGCTCCTTGGGTTGCAGCATTCCTGGGAAACTTCTTTCACTCATGCGCTTTAGTCCCCACTAAACATGGTACTTTCTTGGTTCACTGAGAGCAATCAGGCAAGGACCAGCATGAAGCTCCTTCCTGCCGCAGCACATCCTCCAAATGGGTGCACTTCTAAACAACTGCTCCCTCCGGATGCCATGACATGCATGAGAACTTAATTATAAAGATGTTCACCATACAGGCAGCTGCAGGAAACCTCACTATACGTCTTCTTTTGCACATAGATTTAAGACATTGAATGAATAATTTAATTACAGCTTTTTCATCATAGTGTATATATAAAAATATGTAATCAAGTGGCATAAAGCTTTAAGTGGCATGAGTTTAGGGTGTATATATGCAGTACATACAATGTAGTTTTAATCTGACCTGGCCATTCAGGCATGCGGTGTACATGCAGTATGATACTACTACTAAATCACAGCAGTTTCATACAGTTCTGCATTATGGCTTTACAATTGTTTTTATATACCCTTTTCTGTACTAGGGCAATTATTTTTATGTAGCTTTTGAAAAAAAACAACCTAACAGCTACTAGAAAAATAAGTAGACATCATCCAAACCTTCACCTTAAGTCACAGTAGATTTGTTGCCGTTTCTGTGATAACCACTTTCTTCCTTTTCTTTAAAGCACATATGGTTGCACTTGTAATAAGGCAAATTGCTGTTATTAACCCAAATCCTAGCAACACTATCCTTGAAACACTGTTCTCAATATTACCAGTGAGATAATCCATTGGGGAAACAAACTTCACTGCTTGTGCTATATTGGATACATCAGAGTGCAGGGAGGCTTTATCAATGGCACGTACAGCCACATAGATGATGGTGATATTTTCTGTTGCAAAAGCTTCTGGTTTAAATACAAATATTTCCTTGTACCCAGCATGCTGAGGTGTCAAATCAGAAGTATTCACCAGCATAGTTTTATCAAAGTTGTCTCTTAGTTCCAGAGGACTTTCACTTGTTCTTATTTCGTAACTTGCAGCTGAAAATGAAAATATGTCAACATATATTATACAGCATGTATTTAACCCTGTAATTAAAACTGTTGATCTGTTCCTTTAGAAGCAGTCAAATTGTTAGCAGCACAAGTGAGCGCCTATTCCAGTTACCCAGTTCAACCATCTGAACAGTGAAGGTTGCATGCTGGACAGATCCCATAACAGAACACTTGCTCTGCTAACTTGAGGGAGACTTGAGGAAGCACTCGTGAACTTGAAATCTCACTGAAGACAAAAATTCACGACATTGAAATTAATAGCCAGAATGGGCTAATTCTGTCCTCATCCAAAGCCTCGCAGCCCTACCAACGTCACTCAATTCAGCCTAGAATGAAGTAGTAAAATTACAGTAAAATTATTGAGTCAAAGGCTTTCACTCTTCACTCCACTCTCTCCCTTCACATTTGGAGACCACATGGCTCCCTTCTGTGGCTGCTCAGAAAGAAATACCACAATATTATGAAGGTAAGACCTCCCATCACAATTGCAAGCACCACTTTTGCAATTCTTTTAAAACCCATTGGCCTAATCAGTCCAAAATCACCCCAAAACCTGGCGTGAAATTCTGGCCCCATTGAAGTTAATGGCAAAACTCCTATTGACTTCAATAGGATCAAATTCCCCCCAAATCTTTTGTATGCTGTGTTTCATGCTGAGTGACAGGAATGGCACATATAGGTCATTTATGGGTAGNCCCCCCCCCCCCCCCCCCCCATACCAACACCATAGAAATATTGGGTAAAAAATTCAGAAAGTTTCTTCACTTGCTCTCATGCTTCAGAAGCATATTGATTTGCACAGGCAAAATCTGTACTGACACTTAAAAAAAGGTGTGTTTTCTCTGTACAAAATGGTTGTGGCTGCAAGTTTTTGTGAGCACAGTTAAGCAGAACCAGTGAAAATTTGTTTCAGTCACTGCACTTTCATTGCAATCAGATGACAAGCGACAAACCATCAAACATACCTTGCCCCTGGTCAAGATCATCCCCTGATGCTGTCCATGATAAAATCATCATATCATTGGCTGTTCTGGCATGAAGATCAATAATTTTACATGGCGGAAACACATCAGTATAGGGTCTAGTAGGAACTGCAGACATTATGAAGGAGCCTCCTGAGGCTGTTCTGCTGAAGCCACCTACTCTGGTTTGAATATCTTCATTACTGATGACGGAGGGTCTTGGTGGGTTCATCTGGATCTTACCTACAGCCACATACACACAAAAAAACTAACATAAAACCTCACCCACAACTGGACTTGTCTCAACATTTTCACATTATGGTGCTCTGAAGAGATAATGACCCCAATTCTGATCTCACTTATACTGCTGTAAATCAGGAATAACTCCACTGAACTCAAGTATCAGAGGGGTAGCTATATTAGTCTGTAGCCACAAAAACAACGAGGAGTCCGGTGGCACTTAAAGACTAACAGATTTATTTGGGCATAAGCTTTCGTGGGTAAAAAACCCATTTCTTCATGCATCTGAAGAAGTGCGTTTTTTACCCACGAAAGCTTATGCCCAAATAAATCTGCTAGTCTTTCAGGTGCCACCAGACTCCAGGTTGTTTCCATTGAACTCAGTGGTATTGAGAGACCAGAATCACTCCATAGTATGTTCTCTGTATCTTCAAGAATACTGAATTAATGAGAATGAAAATAATATCAAAGTGAAGTAGTTGGGACTCAGCATAAAATGGTAAGTGTTTGACATTTGCTAAACCTTTATAACAATTCTGAATGTAAGATGATTGATTATGATTTTCCAGTGCCATTGGGGTACATGGCACTTTACAGATGTAGAGGCAGGAGAACTTCCAACATCTGCTTTTTTCACAGGCAAAACATAAATCCGTGTGGATTTATTCCTTCTAAGGTCCCATCTACATTACAAAAGTAGTGTTCTAAGAAATAATGGTTTTAAACTTTAAACACGGTTTTAGCTACCCCTTTTTTGCTCCTGTGTAGAAAGGGCAGAATTTAGTTAAAACAATTTCTGAAAAGCATCCAAAACTAATATCATCTAGCTGGGCAGATCCTTATACTTATGAAGATCTCTTAGCAAGGATGGCAATGCTCTAATGCCCTTTAACAGTGTTTGAGAGAATGTGATGCTGTTATTTATTCCAGTGTATCCACAACGGAGTTTGTTTTACATGCCTCACCCCGCATTACTCCATCTTACCATTTTCTATGTAACCGGGTATATACATAGAATGACTCCATGGCACTGTGGGGTGTGGTCTGACAGTCTTGTTAGCTCGTTGAACACGTACTTTCAAGTTGTATCTGCCATTTTCAGAGAAAGAATAAATGTACCTGGAATAGACACCGTCATTCTTGACAATGTCTGACCCTAGACATAAAAAAAACAAAAAACAGAATTAGCACGAAGAAATTTCTGCATTACACCTCTACCTCGATATAACGCTGTCCTCAGGAGCCAAAAAATCTTACTGTGTTATAGGTGAAACCGCGTTATACTGAACTTGCTTTGATCCACCGGAGTGCGCAGCCCCGCCCCCCCGGAGCGCTGCTTTACCGCGTTATATCCGAATTCGTGTTATATTGGGTCGCGTTATATCGAGGTAGCGGTGTAGTTAGTTCTTCATTGTTAGAAGGAAACTCAAAGGCAGGGATGGAGGGAAATTCTGTTCTGACTTATAGCCCATGCAACTCCGTTGACTTTGGTGCTGTACAAAATCAGAGAGTAATTTTGCCCAGGCTGTTTATAAAGTGACCAAGAGAAGCAAGCATTCTAGTTTCCGATTGCATTATCACCCTGAGGGATACTGACTGAGGGAGCAGCTGATTTCTCAGCATGGGAGAGTTCATCTCCTGGGCCTATTGCTTCCCAGCATAGATGATCATACAACTATATCATTAAAACCAAGTGAGCCAAAGTCAGACCACCGTAAGAAAAAGGCCACAGAATCAAACCACAATGCTCAGTTAAAAGACAACGATGCAAGTATTATGCTTTCAACAGGCAGGCACGGTTGTGCAGCTGGAGGGAGATCCAGGGAGGTCTTTATTAAAATTCTGCCAAAAATTGAAGGGAGGTTGTGAGGCAATTGGTAGTGCCTCCTTTCTCACTGGTTATGAGAAAGAATAGATTCCTAATTCCCTCATACTTCCTATCTGTAAGCATATATACACTTGGCAGTTGGTTGCATCGTAAAATTTTTATGGGAACCCTCGTTAATTGTTGGTAGCACATCACCGTTGGCAGGTTATGACTTGATGTGAACTATGAACCAAATAAAACCCTAGTTACAGCCTGTTCTGGAAGGTCTTGTATGCCCGCAAAAGACAGCCCAGAGCACATTTGTTCCCCTGGCTATACACCATTAAAATTGCTGAAGATGCCAAAAAGCCAAATGTGAGTATGATTCAGTAGGAAGTGTAGTCGCACAAATTGCATATAACAGATGACAAGTCAAGAGCATCATTCACATTAAAATCTTTACATTTCCTGGGCGCCTCTCACATATAATCTGTGCTTTCAGAAACTGTTACAGCCAGGGCCGGCTCCAGGGTTTTTGCTGCCCCAAGCGGCGAGAGAAGGAAAAAAAAAAAAAAAAAGCCGCGATCACCGGCAGCTCCACCGCGCCGCTTTCTTCTTCGGCGGCACTTCAGCGGCAGGTCCTTCCCTCCGAGAGGGACCGAGGGACCCGCTGCCAAATTGCCGCCGAACAGCCCGACGTGCCGCCCGTTCCCCTTGGCCGACCCAAGCACCTGCTTGCTAAGATGGTGCCTGGAGCCGGCCCTGGTTACAGCAGATTCAGCTGCCACACACTGCAGAAGCAAGAAGCTAAGTGTCCTTTTTGAAGCAACAGCTAGCCTCACTGAGGAACATTTGAGGAGGTTGGGGGCAGGGAAATAAATAAAGGTCCAGAGGAGAAGCTGAAAACACTTAGGTCTCAGTCCTACAAAGGGATTTTCAGGCATGGGCTCTTATTCCCACATGGAGTCCTAGTGACATCAACTGGATTCTGATTGGGGCCTTAGCTCTAAGGATGACAGCAATGAGTAAATTAAATAAGTGGTGATGTAACTGGGATTAGATTCATCATAGCAGTAAATGCTAGATAATTATACAAAAGAAAACAATGTATAAGTCACCTCTCAATTTACAGAAATGTCAGTCAATAAAATTATGAAGTGATAATTACCAACTGTCTATAGAAAGCCTTTATAATAAGTATAGTGCAGCACAGAGATACACATCGCTTCACAAAATACATAGACAAAGACTGATTTGTCAGTGCCTTGCACCTCACATAGTCATTTAAAGCAGTGCAAAGCAAATGTATAATGGGTGTGAATGCTACTAAAGCAGAAAGGTGATGTTTTACACCACTTCACATAGATGCAAACGATTGCACCAGGTGCAAGGCACTGGAGAATCAGGCTCAAACTGTTAGCTCCTCAGGGCAAGAAACTTAAGGGCCTGATCCTGCAAAATACTTATAACTGAGAAGTAATGTGTGTCTGGCATTATTGGCCCTTAAAGGCTTTATACTACAAGTACAGAACACCATCCATGTCCCGCCATTTGAAGGGGAGTAGAAGACTGGGCCCTCACTCAGATACAGTATACACCAGAACTCTGTTAACACTTCAGTGGGACTATTCACACGCTTTTAATTAAGCGCATGCTGAAGTGTTTTGCAGAACAGGGACTTAAACTAGGAGTAATTCCACTAATGTCAGTTGCACTCATGTAAGTGAGCCTGAAATCAGGGACAATCTCTCTCAGCACGTTGTTTAAAAATCATACAATGCATTAGCAATTAAGATAGCCCTTTGATTTTATTTTGTAAAATTGCAACATGTGTCACAAGAGCCTCGTTACCTGCACCATTGTCTAAAAGTTCCAAGATAAGTGGATCTCCAGTCTCTGGTTTGATAATGGCAGTTACATTTGCTCCAAGAATAGGTGAAAGCCCTTGACTGACTTGTGCATAAACAACCATCGATCTAGGGTATTCGTTTCTATCACTGCTGATGTGGGCTTTCACAGTTATTGCAGGTATAGTAAAGTTTGCTGCTCGGGAAGTCACTGTCATAGTTAAAGCTTGAGGGGATAGGTGAGTATTCATGAGAGCGTAGGTCCACTCCCCAACCTGAAAAACAATATTTTAAAATTAAAGAACCCCCCTTTGATCATGGATATTAATTTTGGGCCTGATTCTGACATCCTTACTAGTGCTGAGTACCTTATTCTTCTGATAGCCTCGTTTAAATCACTGAGTAAATATTACTCTACGTGACTAAGAGTGACAGAATTTGTCACAAAGTGGGATTTTAAAAAGCCTTTCACATGCGAGTCGTCTTTACTCATTGAAGTATTCTCCTTTGGCCTCAATGGATTCCTTATGAGTAAGGGCTTCTCCTGTGAAGAAGGGTTTACAGATTCATGCCCTTCAGTGTTATAAAATTCAGCACCTCTAGTCTCATGGAGTCTGAGTGCTCAGAAGAATAAATTAGGAAATATATAAATTTTAACAAAAAGCTGATGCACTGGATATCATTGTTTTAACAAATCTTGTTAGCAACTTTAACATGCACTAATTTTGGGAGTGTTTCAAAAGGAATTACACACACTGGATTAGTTCAGTCTTCACATGCTCCTTTGAATCTCTGGAGATGTCTCTCTCCTTTTCCTTTATTCTTGAGCCTTTTAACTTGATGTTTTTAAAGTACAGGTTCTTTTCAATTATGGCTTTGTAAATTTTAACAAATCATTTCAATCCTTTTGGTGCTACATATCAGACAGGGAAATAAAAAGGAAGAAAATGGACCCCCTGCATAGCAGTGAGGGGTTAGGGATGTGCAGGTGAATTCTACTGTAAAGGAAGTGAAAATAAGATGTGTATAAGCTTTAAAGTCTCTTAAGTCTAAAGAGACCCATTTTTCAGCTCAGTGAGTAAAACAAAAGGTTATGAAATTGCAATGTGGCAGAGTCATCATATCACACTCTGTTCAATGATTTCATATGTGAATATCATTTAAATAGTTCATGTTTCACACATTGGTTATGATCAAATGACAAAAGAGAGAAGTTAATTTCTACCTCTGCAATTCCTGGAATCTGGAGACGAGCCACCTGCAACACTGTATTAACCTCAAAATCCATATTGGTGTAGTTTTTTCCATTGGGATCAAGGAGAGTGATCTTCGGTGGTTCAGCAGTCTGCCACGTTACTACAAAGAAGGTATCCTTTCCTACTGTGCTATCAATAGTCACTGTCCTACTAAACTGCTTATAGCTCTCAGTCCTTTCACCAGCACTTTCAATCTATCAGAGAGGGGGGTGGGAAAAAACAGAATTACTAGATTAAAAAAAAACCCATTTTGCCCCCCGATAAGACCTTACATTTTACCCTTAAAAATAAAATCTGATGCTTAAATAGAACAAAATACATATTAAAACATTTGTCTTCATAATTTTCCTCTCACTCTGAGTATATTTCAGCAGTAATTCCACTGAAATCAGAGAAGTTACACTGGTATAAATGAAAGGATATTCAGGCTCAATGGCTTTCTTCCCAACATGGTGCACACAATTCCCTCTACTAGATGGAATTTCTGACAAGCTCAAATATATGTTGGGATGATCCAGTGGACATAGTGTACTTAGACTTTCAGAAAGCCTTTGAAAAAGGTCCCTCACCAAAGGCTCTTAAGCAAAGTAGGTAGTCATGGGATAAGAAGGAAGGTCCTCTCATGGATTAGTAACTGGTTACAGGATAGGAACCAAAGTTGCAAAACTTTCTGTGGCTGTCTAAATATAGAGGAGTTGGTGTACTCGTGTGATCTTTCACATAAGGCGAGTACTAGGGCTGGAAAAGGCCTCTCATGTTGTTAATTATTTGTTGAGTGCTGACAGAGAGCTCAGTGCGGTGCAAGGCATAAAAATAAAGACAGCTGGGAGGAGATAGGAGCCCATTCTTTGGGTGAGCCACAGTTCCTGGATGGTTCCCTGGATGGGTCAGTGCTAACGAGCCATTGAGAATAGCCCACTTCCACCTTTATTGAATTGGCTCGTTAGCATTGACCCCCCACTTGGTAAGGCAACTCCCATCTTTTCATATGCTGTGAGGTATTTATACCTCTCTACTGTATTTTCCACTCCATGCATCTGATGAAGTGGATTTTAGCCCATGAAAGCTTATGCCCAAATAAATGTGTTAGTCTCTAAGGTGCCACAAGGACTCCTCGTTGTTTTTACTTGAAAAAGCTGCACCACCATAACTATCAGTCAGGGGATACAGGTACAATTGTAGTGTGGACTCAGTTATGCTGGTATAAAGGGGTCTTATACTGGGATAGCTTATTCCTTTTCCTGTGCAGGAATAGCTGTATCAGTATAAACACTTTTATACTGGTGTATCTTCATCCACACTAGGAGGGTAGTTAAAGCAGCACATACTTTATCTGTACAGATGCCCATATTCAATTACGCTAAGCTTATTTACAGCAGCTGAGGATTGGGCCAAATTGTGTATTCACAATATTCTCCTTTTCTTATTGAGAGTCAATGTTCTAGTACATCCCACTCTTCTGACAGTATCTGCGTATTTCCTCCTTTAAATCATTAGCACATCACCTTTAAAGAAGCTTCTTTGTCTCCCTGCTGGTGCCAACCACATTGTTTTTCTGTATTACAAGTTCAGCTTCCTACATACCTATTTGTATGACAAATCCTTCAATGTTCAGAGCTTTCTAGTTACAATATCTACTTTATACTGCAGAGTACCAAAGCTGTATTCAATATTCCAGATGCAGGCATAGTCACATTGTTCTACAGCAATGTTGTTAGTAGTGAGGACGACACTGGATACGGTTAAAAAGTTTGATTCAGATGGAACTCTTGGCAATCTATTTCCACACCCTTCTCTGCACACCAACAAAAGAAGCCTGTGGTGGAGATACTCCTGTCTCCTCTTGAGCCTCTGTTTGTATCACTAGGTGATGCATTGTGCTCAGCTGAACCTGCTGGAAACCTTCACACACCTCCATATGAAGAAGTGCATGTGCTCTAGCATGTATCAGAGCTTGTGGTAAAATGCTAAAGCACAGCACATTGTACAAGAACTCAAAGTGGACAGACCAGTGCCTAGCACAAACTCAGCTAGGCCCAGCAGCTGTCCTGTAAAGGTGAGAGGGAGGGTTAGAGAAGTTTGCTGTGGGCTGACAGGTAGGAAAGGTGCAAAGGGGGAAAAGAAGGGTTTGTGAATTGATCAAAACCTTACAGGAGGTTCAGTTCTTATTTTGCCTGAACTGGTTTGGCCATCCTTAATTACTACTTCCCATGCCTCTTTCAAAATAAATTTATACAGCAGAATACAAAAGTTTTACTGATGCTGCAGTGCTAGTCAATAAACTGGGAAACCAAAGCATTAAAACTGGTTACAAGACAGACCTGAATGGAATGACTGAAAGTATCTCCACTCCCCGATGAAATTGCGCTGAAACCATCAATTAGGTCATTGGAGTCCAGTCTATCTGAGGCAAAAAACGCTAAGCCCCCTGAAATAGAGTACAGTTTTTATTTTGTAATAGAAACTGAATTTTAGCTATTGTACAGTCTTTTGACATACTTGATATATGAACCCAGATTTAACTGATATACAATGAACTCGCCACAAGAATCTTAGCCCAATGTTTTCAAAGCAACACGAGGATTGCTACATAACAAACATGGACTTTAATAGTCTTGTGACTAAAAGCTCTCCCACTGCTTTCAAAATAGGTCTCATCAGAGTGACAATCTAAATGTACCATCTCTCAATGACTCTTGATTTTAAAAATCATAGTAGTCATTTTACATTATTTACAGGATGCATTCCAACTGCATTACAGACCCAATCCTCTAAGCCTTACTAAATGAGACAACTTGTGACGAAGGCTTTTTGCATGAATAAGGATTACAGGATTGGACCCTGCTTAGACATTTAGGGCCAGGTTTCCAAAAGTGGCCTCATTTTTATGGATGTCACAATTTTTTAGTGCCTAGTCGCTTTAGACATATTTGGCCTAGTTGTCAAAGGTTTTCAGCCCCCAACGGTCCTATTGATTTAAAATAGAGGTATGGGTGATCAGCACTTTCAAAAGTGACTAATGATTTTGCATGCCTCCATTTGTGAGTGCCCAGTTTAAAACAAAGGGCCAGATACTGGTGCCCTCACTCATGCTGGCGAGTTCTTACATAATTAGACCTGTTGGCTTTAAATAAGGCTATTTGTGGGAGTAGGGGTTAGATTATGCAACCTTAACCATGGTACGCAAAAACTAAGGCACCAAAAATTAATGCTCACTTTTGGGAACTTAGGCCCTGGATCTGACCCTGTAACATACATTCACAAGGAATAAAATTCACCTTTGTAAAGAGGGCCAACACAAGGTCTACATTAAGTCCCACTTCAATCCTTGGGGTGACCCTCCACACAAGGGTTAACTTCACTCGTGACAAATGGTCCTTACTCATAGTTGGTCTCACTGATCTCAGGCATCTAAATGGTTGAGATGGAAAAAGGAATTTTAAGCTTGAGGCTTCTCTATTCACTGAAATCCAATTTTCATTTTTATATTCTGCTAAAATACTCAGAGTCTAGCCATGTAAGTTCGTTAAATAAGCCATCCAATCAAGAAACAGAAACATTACCACATGACTTATGTATCTTCCCAATGCAGCACAAAAATCAGTATGTTAAATATTGGGAATGAACTGTTAGTGAGCAATTGTATAGGAATAAGAAATTTGCAAATAATTTTGAATAATGTCTAAATGTGAGAGTCTTGAAGTCTGCTCATGGACGTTTCAAACAGAAAATAAAGAGGGAAAAATTGACATAAAGCAGTATTCTTTAGTAGTAGTTCCTTCAGAGTATGGAGCCACTACCTACATAGTTGCCCAGATTGTTTGAGAGAGACCGCTACAACAACACTGCAGACAACCATAGATTGGTTAAAACAAACACAAGAGGGACAGCTCCACAGTCAAGCGAACATCTACATATTTACTTAACTTTACTCTGTTTACTTTACTATTTGGGCCAAGTGTTTACAGGATTGGGGACATGGTTTGTAAAAAATTTTTTTACCTGTCTCATGGGCTAATTGTTCAACTTCTTTAGCAGCAGATGGGCCAAGAGCAATGGTGTGAATGATCGATCCACTATTAATTACGTTAGAAAAGCATTCAATTATCCCACTGTCTTCTCCAGCTGTCAATAATATAATTTCAGAACCATATATATTTCCATCTTGTTTTTTAATCACCTGATAATAGAGCACTAAGTATTAATATGAAAAAATGTACATTATATGCTCTGCACATACAGGTACAGGAAAATGGCATTGTAAGAGAAAGTATATCAAAGCAAACATAATGCAAGTTCTCTTATATTCATCAATTTCTCTGCATTTTGTATCCATTATGTTATGGAGTGAAGAAATAATATCAGCTAAATTAAGAATGTCCTGTATAGGTAAACTTCAGAAGGAATGAGCACAGGGAACCCCTTCAACTTTACCCCCTTCCCAGTGTACTTGTGCAGGACACAAATACCATTAAATAGCATCCAGGGGTTCTAGGCTTGTCGTCTCTCAAAGTATTTCCATATCAAATGTGCTCAGCTGTTTTCTTTGTATTTATTTTTATCTATCATCCCTCCTAACTCTGAATGTCAAGCTGGATTCTTTCCTTTTAATTCACCATCCACCAGTAATAAAGATTTTGCTAGCCAAATTATGTCCTTGGCTAAACCCATACAACATTCAGTGCGTTTGCATAGGTGCAACTGCTTGGAGCTGTTGATGCACAAGAAATAATGGAATTCCACTCACTCTCCCAGCTGTGTTGACCCTGTAGGGTAAACAGGAGTAAAAAGTAGTTAAAATTCATTTTAGCCATGAGTGTTGGCAGATATGACTGAGTACACACAGGGAGCAGGTCTGCAGAGCAAGAAGTGCCATTGCTGTTTAATCACTTATCAAAGCAGAACTGCACTTTCAATAGTAGATGAAAGAGTTTTGGAGAGTTCAGAAACTTTTCATTTGGGTGATTTCTAATGCTAAAATTGCATGTTAAAATAGAGATCATTAAATCTATGAAAGAAAGACTGCGCAATGTAAACTAATTAAAGGAAAGTTATTTTTTTTAAAAACCTAATACCCTGCCTTGAAATAGCCAATTTTTATTAGTTATGATATTTAGTAGCTTGTAAATGTATTGTATGTATCGTGGAAAACCAATAAAAGTTATTTAAAACAATATAATCAACAGACTCCATTTGACATAGCAACAAAAACCCAGAAATGTTCATAATTAGTGACTTCACAAGTGATGCAAACAGAAACAGTGCTTGCACTACTTCACCTCAAATCCCAGCTGCAGACCCACACAAATGTTTGTTCCTCCACTAGGTGCAGCAGTAGGTAGGTAAGAAGCAAGCTGTTTCCGTATGTCCTTGTTGACTATTTGACGCAACTGACTTCTGATTTCTCCTTTGTTATTGAAGGTGACAATACCAACATAAGAATTGTCTTCAACAACTTGCAGTAGATACAATTCTGCTGCCTGACGCAGTCGATTGATCCGATCATCCTATATATAAAACGTTCAAAGCAAACAGCGCTATTAATAATTCGCAATAATGAAACCAGGCACCTCTAAATTATCTGCTGAAAAGAACAGCATCTTAGAGAAAAACAGCATAAAATACTGCATATTCGAAAAGTAGTTTCAATTTAGAATAGAAGGTGCCCATGGACAGGCTCTGCATGCCCTACCAATTATTTAAAATTACAAAACCAAAATTTGCAGATCAATCAGCTTTACCTAGCAGTAGCATAGTCAAATTCTAAAAACCCCTACATGAGCCTATACTCCAAATTCCCTGACCTCTCTTCAAAGGCTGGATGAAACAAATGAGCCCTGCAGTATGAAGTCTGGTACAGGATCAGCTACACAGGCAATGCCCCTTCCGCTTACAAAAGGTTAATGGAGTCAATGGAAATCACAGAGCTGGTAACAGCCCTGGTTCGGCTGGAACAGTCCTAGGTATTTACAGATGGTCCCAGCCACCTGCTATCATGTTCAATGAAGAAAAGTGAGTTAGATTGAATAAGAAACTTGCTAAGGTAATATCTAATCAGTAGAAGGGAAGCTACGGTAGAGTCCTGAGAGGCTGACCAGTGGGCTGATTGCAGGAAAGCAGCTCTAGTACAGCTCAGGATTCCTACCTGTAGCAGGCCAGTTAAACTGTGAGGGTTTCTGAGAGAGAGAGAGAATCAGTTGAGATGGGAAGGAATTCCTTTCTTGATTGGAAGCAAAAAATGGGACCCTAAGGGATTAAAAGAACCCCATACTTCCTCGTAATCCAATGGGCATCTTCTATTAAGATGGCAGCTGACCCTTCTCCCTCACACACAAAACACTGGGGGAATAGATTCCCAGGCAAGGATTTCTGGGATTTGTAATTCTACTTTATTACAATTAGCAGTGATATAGGAGTATTGTGGCAGTGTCTATTGGCTCCAGTCAGAAAGCAGGGCCCTGTGCTAGTACACACCCTATATGCCTAACACAAAGACAGTTCCTGCCCCCAACAGAACTTACAATCTAAGCATAGTATGAGAAACAAGAGATGTATAGAACAGACAGACAGTGGGTAATACAAGGTAATAGTGACACAAGGTAATAGTGAGATGAGTATGGGTAGTGCTAGCAGTCAGCAAGGCCAGGCTGCTACAGCTCTTAGGGTATATTTACACTGCAGCTGGCGGCATGTTTCCCAGCTCCAGTAGACAGACTGGCTGAGCTAGCACACTAAAAACAGCAGTGTAGCCAGGGGTAGCTAGGGTTGCCAGGCATCCGGTTTTCGACCTGAACACCCTGTTGAAAAGGGACCCTGGTGGCTCTGGTCATCATAGCTGACCGGGCTGCTAAGGCTCCCTGCTGGCCCTGGCGCCACGTGGCTCCCGGAAGCAGCCGGCATGTCCGGCTCCTCAGTGCAGGGAACGGCCAGGGAGGATCTGCATGCTACCCCTGCCCCGAGCACCCCCCACGCAGCTCCCATTGGCCAGGAACCACGGCCAATGGGAGCTGCGAGGGCGGCTCCTGCAGACACGGGCAGCACGCAGAGCCACCTGGCCACCCCTGCACCTAGGAGGCGGACACATGCTGGCCACTTTCGAGAGCAGCTTCAGGTAAGCGCTGCCCAGCTGGAGTCCACAACCCTAATCCCCTCCTGCACCCAAACTCCCTGCCCCAGGTTGGAATCACCTTCTCACCCAAACTCCCTCCTGGAGCCTGCACCCCTGCCCGCACCCCAATCCAGTGCCCCAGCACAGAGCCCCCCCACACACCCCTCATCCCTGGCCCCACCCCCAGAGCCCACCCCCCCAGCCAGAGCCCTCTTCCCCTCCCACATCCCAACACCCTGTCCCAGCCCAGAGATCCCCCTGCACCCTGATCCCATTTCTGGCCCCACCCCGGAGCACCCCCCCCCGCCAGAGTTCTCACCCCCTCCCGCACCCCAATCCCGTGCCCCAGCCTGATGAAAGTGAGTGAGGATGGGGGAGAATGAGCGATGGAGGGAGTGGGGATGGAGTGAGCAGGGGCGGGGCCTTGGAGAAGGGGCGGGGCAGTGCTGTTTGGTTTTGTGCGATTAGAAAGTTGGCAACCCTAGGGGTAGCACAGGTCAGGCTAACCGCCCAAGTAGGTACCCAGAGTGTCTGGGCAGGTTTGTACTCAAGTCACTAGCCTGAGCGGTCACATGTGCTACTTCCAACTATACTGCTCTGTTTATTATGCTATTTGGAGCAGAGCTTGCACATGTCTCTCTACCTAAGATGGGAAGCACACTCCCAGTGTAGACGTACCCTTAGAAGAAATGGTAGCCTGTTCCAGCAGCCCCCCACTGGCAGGAGAGAGCCCAAGAGAATGGCAGCAACCATAAGTGGGAGCCTGAAAGAATAGAATGTGTTATAAGAGTTCTGTATAAAAGCCATGTATATCTGTCTATGTCAGTAGTTCTCAACCTGCGGCCCAATCAGCACACAGCTGCAGCCCATGTGACATCCTCAGGGCTATACAGGTAGTATCGGATGTGGCCCACATAATACATTGAAGGCTGCCCACAGTGGTAAATAGGTTGAGAACCACTGCTATATGCAGATAGCTTATATATAAAGGGCTTCCTAGCTGAGCTCTTTTAACAGGGGGAGCCACTTGAGGGCTAGGAGTGGGACTTAATTTCTGCTTCAAAAGATTTCTGAAGCAGAATTTTTTCCCACCTTTTGGATCCAATTACATCCATAACCTGGAAAATGAGGCAATGGGTCACACATTCTAAATCCAAACATAGCCAGCGTCTGAACGAGTTGGGGTCAGGGAGGTTATACATGAGAGTACTGGTTTGGGTTCCTGTTTATTTTGGGGGTAAAGAGAAAAGGAAACATTTTTAAAAGTGACCTTTGATCTTAACTGTCTCAGTGTCTGGAATCCAACTTGAGACACCTTGGGCCTGGTTTTGGTAGATGGTAAGCAGCACCCATTGAAATCCAAGACTTCTCAGCACGACTAACAATATCTTGCCTAAAGTTGGACACCCAAACAAACACTGAGGCATCCAAAATCAGAGGCTAACTTTGAAATTTGTATCAGTTTTCAGTCTTCGAATGTCATTCTCCCATCTAGGACTTTGCATCCCTGCCCTTCAACTGGGGCTGGAGGGCTGGAAGCAGCCCCCACCCTGTGGCTTGGGGGGATAGGGGGGCTGCAGCTGGGCTGTGAGCCCCTGTCCAGGAGCTGCAGCCAGCTCGGGAGCAGGAGCTGTGCGCTCCCTGTGGCTGAGTCCCAGCCCCACGGCTTCCACCAGGGGCTGCAGCGGGGACCAGGCATCCCCCCTCGCTACATCCCAGGGCCATGTGCCCTCCCCCACTGCGGTTGGGGCTTGGCAGGGGCTGCAGCCCCAGCCACACACCCCTGTCCCACAGCTGCAGCCAGCTCTAGAGCAGGGGCTGCGTGCCCCTCCCCCCGACTGCACACCTCCCACCCCCGCTGTGCCCCAGTCCTTGGCTTCTGCTGGGGGCTGCAGTGGGGACCATGCTGCAGCTAGGACTGCATGCCCCCGCTGGCGGCTGCAGAGGGAGCCATGTGTCCACAGGCCGCAGCTTCCCAGGGCTGCCGCCGGGGCTTGGCGGGGGGCTGCCACCAGGGCCGCACACTCCTGTCCTGCAGCTGCAGCCAGCTCAGGAGCAGGGGCTGCTTGCCCCTCCGTAGCTGTGCTCCCCCGCTGCAGCCACTAGAACCGGAGCTGTGCCCCCCGCCATGGTGGGGGGGTGGGGGGCTTGGCCGGTGGGTCCCCCCAGGACTCCATTCCTCCCCCCTACTTAGCCCTGACCCCGGTTATTTTTAGTAAAGTCACAGACAGGTCACAGGCTCCATGAATTTTTGTTTATTGCCGGTGACCTGTCCCTGACTTTTACTAAAAATAGCTGTTACTAAATCTTAGCCTTAATAATCACTACCATACATGTTTTGTTGTTGTTTTTTAAACACGCGCACGCACACATGCCCCCACCCACCTCATGACAGGATTGAAAATTTCTTCAGCAAAAAAATAGCCCCTGGTTAGTATAGATAAGGTGTTTGAATGCATAATGTAAACAAGTCAAATGTGTTTACAATAAACACAAATATTTCTGAGGGACAATTTACCCCATTCATGCTGTGGGAAACATCAAGAACTAAACAGATCACTCTGTCTCTCTTCTGTAGCAATGAGAAGGTAGGAGGAGGTGGGAGGCTGGTGTTGGTCCTTGGAAGAGTGTTATTAAAGTCCATAGAGCTTATTATTACATCCCATGTACTTCTATAGTCGCACATTCTGTTTTGCAGATTGGGAGCTTCTCTATTATGGTTACTTTCATTACAAAATTCAACCACCTAGAAGTGGGAAACAAATAAATAAAGCCAGCAACACAAGAATACAAATACTGATGTAAGAAAAATAATAATTTGGACTTATATAGTGCCTTTTACTACAGGAGCCAGGAGCACTTTCAGTTAACTTTATTATATGTTTTACCAACACAATAACTGAGGCACTGACACAGGTTAAATGAGCTACCCAAATTAACAGCAGAGTGAGGCACAGAACCTAGAAATTCTCTCTCGCAGTCACATGCCCAATCCACTAAGCTATTGCAGCCCCATAGAAAGGCCTCTAATCTAATATTACTGCTTAGGCAGTGTGTTTCCCTCTCATGTCCAGCATGCCAGTGACATGTAAGAAGTATAATTTAACCCATCATGAGTAAGACGAAAATCTTATTTATGCAAAACTCCAATGAAAGTCACTGGAACTTTTGCCTGAGTAAGGATTACAGAATTTGCCCCTGTGGAAACAACAACATTGCTCATATGATCCTAGTTTAGTGACATCCACAAATGCATACAATGTACATTTCTATAATGGTTTGAAAAGTAGAGTCTGATTTGTGAAATATACCAGGGGTCCAAAAGATATTCTAGATTTTTATTATGGACTGTCATATATAATTGAGACATCAGTATATAGAAAACAGTTCAGCATTCATTGGTAGAAATGTTTTTAATAGTTCGTTTACTGAGATAAAGGTTTAAACAAACTTAGTGTTTCTAAAAGGAGGATAAAGTGTAATATTTGCAACTGTAGAGTGGCTTGTAGAAAAATCTATTTTTCTGTGATTATACTTACAGATGATAAGCTTTGCATGTACATTATTGATGACTTTGCAGTTTGAGTTCTCTCAGGAATAAATGCACATCCTTCCTTAAAAAGTCCCGTCAGCTGATTAATGACACAATTTCCTTCAGTGCAGGATTTTTTTTCACAGACATAGATCCCTGTAAGGTCAGATGCACACCTGGGAATGAAAGAATATTTGTAATTTAGAACTTCCTGACTGAATTTAGGCCCCAATTATGGGTATGAGTGGAGCACTGACTTTAATGACACAGTTGTCCACTGGGCAGAGCCTAATTTCAGGATCATGGCCTTAATGAGTTACACACAATTAATGTGTTTGAAGAGGTATTTTTTGTAGAAATGTATTCCATACACAAGGAAGAACCAGTTCTACTATTTTTGATTTCTCAGTCATTCTAATCCATTGAGTGAATCAAAAATATTCATCTTGCAGAATTTAGTCTTGCTTTTCATGAATTTCATGGTTAATACTTCATTCTGAAAAGTGACTGTCTTAAAATGGCTTCATGCGGATTTACGGTTATAGTCTCTCAATGACTTCCAGATAAAATGTGCTAGTTTTAACAGGTAAAAACATGTTGCTGTTTTTTCTAATGTCCAGCCCTGGCATATGGGAAGAGAGGCAGCATGGAGAAAAAAGATGAAACAGAGACAATCCCAGAGCAGGTCACATAGCAGTGATGGTACCAGTTCTGAGGCAGTAATGATAGAGAAGGTGAGGAAAACCTAGCCCAGCACAAGAAGCTCTGGAAGAAAGAATGGGGCCTGCAGCATATTGGGAGGGATTAGAGAAGAGAAGACAACTAGGAAAATGAAAAGAGAAAGAGGAGGCAGCAGAGAAAAGGAACAGGCAGCTGACAGGCAGCCAAATAGATGGTGTGACAGGAAAGGGAATTGCTGAACATCTGCCTCTCCAGATTGAGAGCAATTCTGAGTCTACAGGAACAATGCAGAAGAAAATCAGGCTCAGTGTCCTTGACAAACCACTAACCACAATGGTGTTAAGAGAGGAAAATGCAATGTGGAGCAAGGAAAGGATAATAATTAATGCAATTCATATTAACTAATTACAGTGTAGGTAGGATATTTTTATGTGGGGTGAAATAGGCACTAAGAGAAAAAGAGACACTTGAGAAGTTTACAGAAACAAACCAGATTTGTACCCTACTGAAACCCATATTTCTAAAGCCGATCAGAACTGGAATTTAAAAGAGTAAAATAACTTACCTTGTAACTTTAACTTGATTTTGTCCAGTTATATAGAAAGGCTTTTCATTATTATACTCGTCAAATACCCCCCATCGAAGGTGGGCCCATTCATGGACAAAAACTCTGCCTGTGGGAATAGTACATGGAAACTTAAGGGGTACTGTAAGATGTATTCTAGTTGTTTGTCATTGCAGATCACTGTACATAAAACCAACCAGCAAAGATGTATAGTAACTGTCAGAATTGTTGAGTACCCAGAAAATCCCACTGTGGAACAGTAAGAGAGTGGGTGCTCAATATTTTTCCCAAAAAAAAAAAAAAAAAATCAAGCCATTTATATTGGTGCTTAAATATGGCTAATGTTAGACACTCTCATTTGTAAATCTTGGCCTTTATTTATTTGAAAATTACCTTCTAACTTTACTATATATCTGGGCTTGCACTAAACCTATAGTGACACAGATGCACAATGAGGTGTTTTTTTTTGTTTGTTTGTTTGTTTTTTAATATGCATTGAAATTGTAGGAAGGTGCACAATGAACAGTAATTAAAGACTTAAGGTTCCTGGTTCCTTGATTTTCTTTTAGGTGAACTGAGTTCTTTAGATGCCAAGGGAATGGGGCAAAAGCAAATCCCTATACAATTTTAACATAGGGTTTGCAAGTAGTGCTTGCTAGAGAGACATCTGTGAAACATTTGCAGCAAAGGGTTCAACTATGCAATTTTCCATTTTTTTCATTTTATTATGAATTCAGACATGGTACTTGCATGCAAATTTTGCACATATTTTCCCCTGAAAATGGGCCCATTGCCGAGATCATTTGGATTTGAATTTTCACATCTATTTGATGGGGGAAAAGTCACTGAATTGAAACTCACAGAAAAGTTAAATCTCTCAGTCAATCTCTCTGCAATGGGTACTCACTCATCCCCATGCTCATCATGTGATGTCTGTGTTTGGGGAGCAGTCTTACCCAAAGTGAAATGGAGAAAAGTTTTCAATAATTTCCACAGTTTTCACACACCATTATTCAATTGACAGACAGACTTTCTTAAGAAGAGAATTGCTCAAAAAATAAACAAAACAAAAAACAACAACCCAAGTTCAACTTGGGCTCTAATTTTCCATGCTTGAAAGAAACAGAGGCTAATGGCCAGATCCAACTCCCATTGAAGTGACCCTAAGTTAGTTGCCTCCTGTGAGTCAAAGGCAGACAATTTCCACACCCTACTGGTGCTCATAATAAAATTAACTTGTCTTCAATTACACATGTATGATATTTTAGATTACTAGTTAAGCTTTTTCATGTATGCTTGAATACACAGTGCAATGCAAATGAATTAATATTACTATGACAACTTCGGCACTCCTTGACTTTTTAACGTTCATGGACTCAGTCTTGCAAACCCTTACTCAGGCACTCACATAAGTGATTGCAAAGATGACCACCTGGAAGCTCATAAGTGGCACAACCATGAATCATGAAAGTCAGTTATTAGGAAGAGAAAGAGATAACATTGTCTTAGCCAGCCCAGTAAGTACTTCTCCAAACCCTACTTGCATTACTCACATAAGTAGTCCCACTGACTTCATTGGGACTACTCACAGCATTTTTAGCCTAATGAGTACTTATCTATGTCATTGATAGTGCATTTAATATGTGCTTTTGCGTTTAACAAAATTAACTTTATGTCCCGTGTAATGAGTGGACAATCCTGACAAATATAATGTTTGGAATACTATCAGTTTTCCATATTTATAATTGGCTGGATATCACAAGTGGTTTCTGTATTATTGTAGCCATGTTGGTCCCAGGATATGAGAAAGACAAAGTGAGTAAGGTAACTTTTACTGGACTAACTTCTGTTGGTGCAAGAGACAAGCTTTCAAGCTCAGGTCTTTTTTTCCAACAGAAGTTGGTCCAGTAAAAGAAATTTCCTCACCCACCTTGTCTCTGGATTTCATCATGTCATATGATTTTTAATAGGGATAGTATAGGTATATTTAAGCATGCCCTGGCGTAGAGAGAATAGACTAGATCTATGACTTCATGTACATTTCTATGATTTTTTTGGCCATACATTTGAGGAGAGGTAAACTTGGACTATTGTGTAGCTACTCTACATAAAGTGTATTTTTGGGCGGGGGGGAAATATTATTTCAATCCTGCAAAGTGCTGAGATCCCAATAACCTACTTCACAGTGGTGTGAGGCTTTATTAATGTTTGTAAAGCACTTTGAGATCTTCAGATGGAAGGAGCAATACAAGTACCTAGTATTATTACGACTCTTGGCATACTTAGTAATTGCACTTCTACACACATGAAAGTGATATCAACTATTATATAGAGTCCCCATAGATACATAAAAACAGAAAATTAAGAATGATTTAGTAAATTTACCTCGTGATCCATAGACATCAATCAAATCATCATTTACTAGGAAGTTAGGTGTGAAATGTATATATTTTCCCATGTTTCCACATTCTCCATATTGTAGGGTATATGGCTCATCGCCATGTTTCCAATAAGGAGCAGCAACTATGACCTCTGCCTAAAATTACAAAAATGTCATGTTTAATCAATCAAGTGTAGTAATATTTTATTCTGTGTAAGTACAGCATCTAGCACAAAGGGGTCCTGGTCTGTGACTGGGACCCGTAAGTTCTACTACAATATAAATCATAAACAAAAACATTCTGGGTCTGACTTTCATTTACACTAAGACCACATTACACCTTTCTGGGAGAATAAAGGGGCCTTAAAGTGGGAGAAAATTATATTTATATTCATACTCAGGCCTCCTTACGTGACTAAAGTGTGTAAAATGGCCTTAAGGTAAATAAGAATCAGTCCCTGTACATATAGCAATAAACAGAGACATCACAGTCCAGCAAATACTTTTATAACACATGCAGTTTTCTTGATAATACTCTTATGTTCTTATGAAAAGAATGGCCATACTGGGTCAGACCAAAGGTCCATCAAGCCCAGTATCCTGTCCTCTGACAGGTTTCAGAGTAGCAGCCGTGTTAGTCTGTATCAGCAAAAAGAACAGGAGTACTTGTGGCACCTTAGAGACTAACAAATTTATTTGAGCATAAGCTTTCGTGGGCTACAGTCCACTTCTTCGGATGCATAGAATGGAACATACAGTAAGAAGATATTTATACATACAGAGAACATGAGAAGGTGGAAGTAGCCATACCAACTGTAAGAGGCTAATTAATTAAGAGAAGCTATTAACAGCAGGGGAGAAAAACTTTTGAAGTGATAATCATGATGGCCCATTTCGGACAGTTGACACGAAAGTGTGAGGCTGCTTCAACATGGGGAAATAGATTCAATTAGTGTAATGACCGAGCCATTCCCAGTCTCTGTTCAAACCTAAGTTGATGGTATCTAGTTTGCATATCAATTCAAGTTCAGCAGCTTCTCGTTGGAGTCTGTTTTTGAAGCTTTTTTGTTGCAAAATTGCCACCTTAACGTCTGTCACTGAGTGATTAGGGAGGTTGAAGTGTTCTCCTACTGGTTTTTGAATGTTATGATTCCTGATGTCAGATTTGTGTCCGTTTATTCTTTTGCGAAGAGACTGTCCGGTTTGGCCAATGTACATGGCAGAGGGGCATTGCTGGCACATGATGGCATATATCACATTGGTAGATGTGCAGGTGAACGAGCCCCTGATGGCATGGCTGATATGATTAGGTCCTGTGATGGTGTCACTTGAATAGATATGTGGACAGAGTTGGCAGCGGGGTTTGTTGCAAGGGTAGGTTCCTGGGTTAGTGTTTTTGTTGTATGGTGTGTGGTTGCTGGTGAGTATTTGCTTCAGGTTGGGGGGCTGTCTGTAAGCGAGGACAGGTCTGTCTCCCAAGATCTGTGAGAGTGAGGGATCATCTTTCAGGATAGGTTGTAGATCTTTGATGATGCGCTGGAGAGGTTTTAGTTGGGGGCTAAAGGTGACGGCTAGTGGCGTTCTGTTATTTTCTTTGTTGGGCCTGTCCTGTAGTAGGTGACTTCTGGGTACTCTTCTGGCTCTGTCAATCTGTTTTTTCACTTCAGCAGGTGGGTATTGTAGTTTTAAGAATGCTTGATAGAGCTCTTGTAGGTGTTTGTCTCTGTCTGAGGGATTGGAGCAAATGCGGTTGTATCTTAGAGCTTGGCTGTAGACAATGGATCGTGTGGTGTGTCCTGGATGGAAGCTGGAGGCATGTAGGTAAGTATAGCGGTCAGTAGGTTTCCGGTATAGGGTGGTGTTTATGTGACCATCGCTTATTAGCACAGTAGTGTCTAGGAAATGGACCGCTTGTGTGGACTGGTCTAGGCTGAGGTTGATGGTGGGATGGAAATTGTTGAAATCATGGTGGAATTCCTCAAGGGCTTCTTTTCCATGGGTCCAGATGATGAAGATGTCATCAATGTAGCGCAAGTAGAGTAGGGGCGTTAGGGGACGAGAGCTAAGGAAGCGTTGTTCTAAGTCAGCCATAAAAATGTTGGCATACTGTGGGGCCATGCGGGTACCCATAGCAGTGCCACTGACTTGAAGGTATATATTGTCCCCAAATGTGAAATAGTTGTGGGTAAGGACAAAATCACAAAGTTCAGCCACCAGGTTTGCCGTGGCANATCAGCCATGCCATCAGGGGCTCGTTCACCTGCACATCTACCAATGTGATATATGCCATCATGTGCCAGCAATGCCCCTCTGCCATGTACATTGGCCAAACCGGACAGTCTCTTCGCAAAAGAATAAACGGACACAAATCTGACATCAGGAATCATAACATTCAAAAACCAGTAGGAGAACACTTCAACCTCTCTAATCACTCAGTGACAGACGTTAAGGTGGCAATTTTGCAACAGAAAAGCTTCAAAAACAGACTCCAACGAGAAGCTGCTGAACTTGAATTAATATGCAAACTAGATACCATTAACTTAGGTTTGAACAGAGACTGGGAATGGCTCGGTCATTACACTAATTGAATCTATTTCCCCATGTTGAAGTAGCCTCCCACTTTCGTGTCAACTGTCCAAAATGGGCCATCTTGATTATCACTTCAAAAGTTTTTCTCCCCTGCTGTTAATAGCTTCTCTTAATTAATTAGCCTCTTACAGTTGGTATGGCTACTTCCACCTTCTTATGTTCTCTGTATGTATAAATATCTTCTTACTGTATGTTCCATTCTATGCATCCGAAGAAGTGGACTGTAGCCCACGAAAGCTTATGCTCAAATAAATTTGTTAGTCTCTAAGGTGCCACAAGTACTCCTGTTCTTTGTCCTCTGACAGTGGCCAATGGCAGGCACCCCAAAGGGAATGGACAGATCATCATCAAGTGATCCATGCCCTGTCACCCAATCCCAGCTTCTTGCGAACAGAGGCTAGGGACACCATTCCTGCCCATCCTAGCTAATAGCCATTGATGGATCTATCTAGCTCCCTTTTGAACCCCATTATAATATTGGCCTTCACAACACCCTCAGGCAAGGAGTTCCAGAGGTTGACAGTGTGTTGCGTGAAAAAATACTTTCTTGTGTTTGTTTTAAACCTGCTACCTATTAATTTCATTTGGTGGCCCCTTGTTCTTGTATTATGAGAAGGAGTAAATAACACTTCCTTATTTACTTTCTCTACATCACTCATGATTTTATAGACCTCTATCATATCCCCCCTTCATACTTGTTTCCTTTCTAGTATGTAGCCATTTTCTTCCATTCAAAAGTGCTATTTTACACTTTCTATCTCTCTGTGACAGTAGAAACACATTAACTTAGTGGGCGGAATAGAGGCTGGCCCACCGGGGCTTCTCACCCTCCAGAGGTGGCAGGAGGTCCCGCCACTTTGTGTCGGGGCGGGACACGAGGGTGAGAAGGTGTAGGGTGTGGAGCACGAGCGTGTATAGGTGTTTCCTCGGCGCGGTCTGGAAACGGACCGGCTGCAGATCGTGCAGCCGGCTCACGGAGAAGGGGCGGAGGGGCCAGTTGGGTCCACGGGGCAGGGGCCCGATGAAAAGGTCCGGAGGGCCCGGGGTGGAGGGTGGGCGGGGCGCGCCGTCTCGCAGGACCCGGTCGAGGTAAGCCCGAGCAGCGGGCGGCAAGGCGGCCCTCACCTCCTGAAGTACGTGCTGGGGAGTACAAGGCCTGGAGAGCCCCATGCGCTGAGCGAGTGTCAGGGGATCCAGCCAGTCTCCCTGGTCGTAATCCAGGAGGTCTCCGACTCTGGTGACTTCCGCCAGGACCAACCTCCGGCACATAATTAGGGAGTAGCAAGCGAGGCAACTGCCCAGGGCCCCATGCCACAGGTGGTCCTGTAAAGCTAGAGTTGCTCAGGCTTCAGCTTCAGCTCAGGCGGGCCTCGGGGCCCTGGGCTTTGGCTTTCTGCCCTGGGCCACAGCAGGTCTCGTGTTGGCCTTGCTTGGTGGTCCCCCCTGAAACCTGCTCGCAGCCCCCCAGGGGGCCCTGGAACCCTGGTTGAGAACCACCGCTGTATAACACTGGTAGGGCAGATTGCCTGTACCTACAGTTGGGGCAACTTCAAACAAAAACATTCAGAGAATCTCTGGATTTAATGTTATCAAGGGGCATGAAAGAATGTGCACAAATTACATACTTAAGTGGGATTTACAGAACAGCAAACCTGCCCACTGAGTGACTTTTTACTTGTGAATACTGATATAGTCCAGAGGTTTTGTAGGTGAACAGCATCCTCAGCTGGAGATAGGATAGTCAAGGGGAAGTCAAATCCAGAAATGCCTTAATGAACCTTCATTCTTGCCATCCAAATAGTCAAGAGTGAAAGAAGGGGGCAAGAAGAGGAGCAGACAGCAGGGCCTTGGTGCAGTGATGTAGCTTTTGTACACTGTGGGGAGGGGTGTATCTGGCATGGGGAAGGGAGAGACTCAGTGGTGAAAATGGATGTTTAGTGTCCATAGGGTAAAAGGAACATTTGTTTCTAAAACATGCTCATGATGGTACTTCAATTTCTAAGACAGGCTTTAAATATTACCTTTTCATATGACTCATGTTTTGGTTTCCCATAACTGTTTTCTTTCCATGTAGCAGGTATTAAAATCTTTATATTCTGGAAATAGACTCTTCTTTGTGTAGCATTGAACAAATAAAAAGAAGCTTCAGTTATCATTTCCTAATAATAAAATGAAATTAAAAAAAACAAACAGTAAACTTACTGGAGTCACTGGGGCATTAGGTCAGTGGTTATGTTACTATGCGCAGCAAGAGCTGTAGAAAAGTTACTGGACAATCAGAAGAAAATAAAATACTTCACCTTTTTAATAGTGTTTTCATCCAAGGATTGCAATGTGCTTTGCAAATGTGAATGAACTCCCACACCACCTTTGTGAGGTTCGACTAAATGTTGTTATTGTCACTTTACAGGCTGATAAGCTGAGTCACATAAGGGTCATAACAAGGCTACAGAGAGAATCAGTGTCAGAGCAAGAAACTGAGATCTGACTCCTGCACCTCAGCTTTACCCACTAGTCAGATCATCTTTTGGTGATAAATACAATTGCAAACAATTTGTGTAACCTGCTGCTATAAACTAAGCTTGAACAATCTCACTTAAAGTCAGTATTAATGAGACGGTTAAACATACATACTGCACTGGACTTGTCTGGGCAATTGTAATTGCCTTAATAATTTCACAATATCAGTCAGGAGTGGAACTAGGAGAACAACTGGCTTTGGAGCTGTTACTGCAGATTCCCTTTCATGTTGAAACTCTGGGCCTGTTGAAGGTCACACCTTCTTAGATGAACACCTGGATATTAACGTAGCAGCAACATGCTAGCAAAATACTAAATGCATCATAGACTCACAGAGTCTAAGGCAAGAAGGGACCATTGTGATTATCTAGTCTGACCTCCACTAAAACACAGGCCATAGAACTTCTCCACTATGATTCCTAGAGCAGATGTCTTAGAACAATATCCAATCTTTATCTAAAAAAATTGTTATACCCTATGCCCTTGGGCAGATGCCCAGCTTCAGCAGGGCCACCCCACATTCATTATTTGAATCTATACCTTGACAATAAACTTCATCAATAGAAACAGAGTTACTGGTGTATTACTACACACAGCTTTTTAGAAAATGCCCATCACCATTACTATCAGGAGTTTGCTTCATTCCGGTGAGCTTGCGACAAGGAATTCCTTGCAGCTTTCACTGAAAAATACTTTGTGAAAACCTAGCGGGGTCAGACTCTTTATAAAAAACCCTCAAGCATTTCTGCAGCCCACAAGGGAAGGTGAAGGCCACAGGGGGTGTAACCAAAGTGAGACTGCGTGTCAACAAACGGACTATTCCAACCCAGCATTGCACTGGCTTGCCGCTGCTTTATTGAGCTGGTGCTACGGGGGGGAGCTGTAGGACGATTCAAGCTGCAGGGAAGCCGGTTTGTATTGCAGGAAGAGCTCGAGCCGAACTGAGACCTCACGTGGGGCCTCTTACCTTGATGTTTGCGAGGAGTTTCTGGTCTTCTGGCACCTGCGGGTTGATCGCAACAAGTAGCCCATCGTAGCCATTGCCCTGCAGCAGCACCGCAGCGCCCCGGGCGGCCGCCAGAGTGAGCAGCGTCAGCAGCCAGCCTGCAGCAGCAGCCCCGTCCCCGCAGCTCATCCCGCAGGCAATGGGGGACTCAGACCCCGCCCTGCTGCCTGCACGATGCCGGAAAGTGCCGGGGCTGGGCTGCCAAGCTCACTAGCTAGGAGGGAGGAGCGCGGCAGGGCGGTTTAGGAACTGGCCCAGCTCACCTCCCCCTAGACGGGACTCCTAACCTGCTCGCCCGTTTTCCTCCACCCCCTCCCGCAGTGGGAGCAGCAAGAGATCATCTTGTTAACTTTCCACGCCCTGGCAGGCGGAGCAGAGAGAGCGAGCGGTCCCCAACCTTTCTGGTCTGATCTGGGGCCAAACTGCTTTAGTGATGAACACATGCTAAGTGCCAGGTAATATCAGAGTGGTTTTACTTACTGTCTCTTGATTATCCCTCCTGAGAAGGGGCCCTCTGCTAGCTCTATGGACATTGTGATCCCAAATGTGCCGTCCATTAAACCCATTGGTTAAAGAATGAGCTGATAAGATCAGATCACTTTTCTTCCCCAACAATGTTTTTAACAGATTTGAGATGGTGTCAAAGTTCAGGGCAACTGCATTCCCCCCCTCCATGATCCTGCAAGAGCTTCCTAGGCTTCCAGCTGTCATTTCTCCTGGGTAGAAATGCATGTCTCTCTCTACCTCCTGACCAGGAATTTTTCAGGCAGCAGAGTTCCCTGCCTGTGCTGTGATATCCCCAGCAAGCCAGAATGCCTGCCCTTTGCTTTCTCTTCAGAGGCTATAAACAGTGTAACTGCCCACAGTTATAAATTACCACAAACAGGTCTTTCTAAGCAAGCACATTTATTCTTAAGGTAAAAACACTACAGAGAAAACATTCAAAACAGTAAAAGAACTTAGACACATGTTACTAAGCTTGCCAGAGATAACCCTGCCTCCCTCACCAACTCCAGAGGGGGCTCTGGGAGGAGTCAGTCCTTCAAACCCCACAAAAGGTTCTTTTCCCTGTGATTACAAGTTCATAACAACTTTTTAGCTCAAATCAAGCACACCCATGCATACATTAGCCTTCCCTTTATACAGCTTAGGCCTTTGATCTTTAGCTTCCAGGTGTGACGGGTTCAGTCACAGAAACCCCCTTGGGGCTGTCACCCTATGTGCTAAGACTACCTCTGAGCCTGTTTTCTCTGCCAGTTTGGGCCTCCAGAACCCTGTCTTGTTGAGCCAGACATGCTAATCTGCTGCAACACAGACCCAGGGTCTGACCCATGCCCCCAAAGCTGCAGACTTAACTGAAAATGCTTAAGAAGTGCTCCTGTCTCTAGCACCCAGACATCTAGCTCCCAATGGGATCCAAACCCCAAATAAATCCGTTTTACTCTGTATAAAGCTTATACAGGGTAAACTCATAAATTGTCCACCCTCTATAACACTGATAGAGAGATATGAACAGCTGTTTGCTCCCCCAGGTATTAATTACTTACTCTGGGTTAATTAATAAGCAAAAGTGATTTTATTAAGTATAAAAAGTAGTATTTAAGTGGTTCCAAGTAATAACAGACAGAACAAAGTAAGTTACCAAGCAAAGTAAAACAAAACACACAAGTCTAAGCCTAATACATTAAGAAACTCATTACAGATGAAATCTCACCCTCAGAGATGTTCCAATAAGCTTCTTTCACAGACTGGACTCCTTCTTATTCTGGGCCCAGCAATCACTCACACCCCCATAGTTACTGTCCTTTGTTCCAGTTTCTTTCAGGCATCTCTTGCGGGGTGGAGAGGCCATCTCTTGAGCCAGATAAAGACAAAATGGAGAGACTTCCGGGGCCTTTTATATTCTTTCTCGTGGGCAGAAACCCTTTTGTTCTGCTGTGCAAAGTCACAGCAACAAGATGGAGTTTGTAGCCACCTGGGCAAGTCACATTTCCATGAATGATTCAGCTTTCTGCAGGCCGATGCCATTGTTCACATGTTAGTTTGAATGTTCCCAGGAAAGCTCAGATGTGGATTGGTGTCTCCCAAAGTCCATTGTTAGATAAGTACTCCCAACTACTTGAATAATCCCTTCACAACATGTTGGCCAAATCTTTGTTATGTGTTTCCTACAGCAAACACTTTAAATACAAGCATAGAGCCAATGCTCATAACTTCAGATATAAAAGTGGTACATGTATACAAATAGGATGAATATATTCAGTAGATCATAATATTTTCAAAGATATGTTACATGGCATATCTAGCATAAAACATATTCCAATTATGTCATATTTACACTCATAAGCATATTTCTATAAAGTATTATGGAGTGCAGCGTCACACCAGGATCGGTTAATTTGTAGACAATGGTCCCCTTCTCAGGGTGTACCTTCAAAAGGATCAGATTTTGCATAACTGGAGGTTGGAATTTGTAGTCACCTCTCTGTAGAGATTTTCCAGGCACTGCTGACACTGTTCAAAATCCATTTTTGTCTGGCACATTGTTCAATACAGTCCTTTTACATTGATAACATTTCCCAGGGTTCACAATAATACATAACCTCTGCATTTAATACAATGGACTACAGAAATATTTAAACTTAATTCAATAACATTTTTCAAGCCAGGAAACTGCCATCATCTATCACAGATGGGATTCCTGCCTTTAACATAAATGCAGTTTTTAAGTGATGAAAATTACCTTAACGATTGTAGATCTTGTTTACTAGGGAGTGGCACATTTTGTGGCCTGCATAGGCCAAACCGATTGCACACGCCAGAGGCTCCTTCCCCACTCCATCCCCTCCCAGCTCCCTGTGTCCCATCTGCCTCTATGTCAGGGACTACTCAAAACTGCCCTCAGTCGCTCCCTTGTCAGGGGTTCTGTGTGCCTCCATTCCCTACCACTTCCATATCAGGGCCCCCCCATTCTCTCCCCACCCCATGGCAGGGGTTCTGTGTTCCCCCATTCTCCCCTTCCCCTCATGCTAGGGGCTCTGTGTGGCCCCTATTCTGTGGTTCCCCATTCTCCTCTTTCCCCCATGCTGTCCATCCCCAATACTAGAGTTCTCCAATCTTCCCCCGCCAGGGTTTTTTGTTCTCCCAATTCCCTCCTCCACCCATTCCAGGATCCCCCATTCTTTCTCACCCATGGCAGGGGTTCTGTCTGCCCCCTCTGTTTCCCCCCTCAGGAGGGGCCCCCTTACCTTCATTCCCACCTTCTATGCCATGCTAGGGGCTCTGTGCACCCCTTTCCTCAATCCCCATCTTTCCCCCTCCCATGCCAGGGGCAGTGAGCACATTCTCATTCCCCCAAACCCCATTTACCCTTACCTCAATCATTAGTCTTCTGTCTGTTTCAGAGCTAGGTCATCCAGTCTGTCAGTATGTTAAAAGCTACTGGGAGGCTAGGCAGAGATGAGATAGGAGTATTGTCATGATGGAAGGCATTAAGGAGTGCCATCAACTAGCCGTGGCTGTGCTAAAGAGCTGCCTAGAGTTTCTTATATCCCCCATTTTTGGTTTTCTGATTTTCCCCAAAGTCTGTAGGATTCCAGGCTTGATGCCTAGAACACTCCCTTTAATTCTGAAATTGATCAGATGCCTAATTCAAAAGTTATCACATTACAGACCGAGAGAAAAATACCATAGAGCTTACAGGCTCCGGCTTCCAATTTTCCCTGAGGGTGCTCAACCCCCGCTCACCCCCAGACCCCGCTCCTACTCCACTCCTTCCCCCAAGCCACCGCCCTGTCTCTTCCCATCCCTGCTACACCCCGGCCCCGCTCCCACTCCACCCATTCCCCCAAGTCCCCACCCCCACCCTGTCTCTTCCTGCCCCTGCTCCACCCCACCTCACCTCTTCCCCGTCTCTTTCCGCTCCCTCCCCCGAGCACGCCCCATCCCCACTCCTTGCCTCCCTCCCAGCACTTCCTGCACACCGCGGAACAGCTGATCCGCAGTGGGCGGGAGGCACTGGGAGGGAGGGGGAGGAGCCACCAGTGGGTGGGAGGCACCTATGATAGAGCTGATTGTATTGTACGGCCTTCACAAGTTCAGCCAGTAACACCTATCCTGAAAAAAGGCCAAATCCTTCAGTCCTTACTTAGTCAAATCTCCCACTGACTTTATTATTAAAATGTAAACTATCATCCCATTGTTCAGCAGGTCTAAAGATCAACGATACCTAAAATATAATATCATCTTTACCCCAAGTCCAGCTTTTACTGACACATTTCACTCCCTCTGAATCTGCTGTGTAACTACACTGAGTATGTGTGCTTTTGCTATATTGTCTACAGAGAAATTTGCAGGTCTTGCAGAAATCTCCATTACTGACTGGATCCTGCATTGTCCCACTCATAGGAATGGCAGTTTTGCCTAGTAAGGACTACAGAGTCAGTTCCTCCGTGTGTTTGTTTTAAACCACACTTGTAGGCTTGAGTGTACTGCCTTCTTCTGGAAAAGGTACAGCTGTATGTGGACTTTTTGCATGTAGACTGCCCTTCAGAAACTAAGGGCTTGGCTACACTTGCCGATGTAGAGCACTGGGAGTTAAACCAGCCTTCGGAGACCGCAGCAGGGAAAACGCTGCCGTGTGTTTACACTGTCAGCTGCAAGCGCACTGGCTTGGCCACAATAGCAGCTCTTGCAATGCCACAAAGAGCAGTGCATTGTGGTAGATATCCCAGTGTGCAAGTGGCTGCACTGTGCTTTTCAAATGGCGGGGGTGGATGGAGTGTGACAGGAAGTGTGTTGTGTGTATGCGGGGAGAGACAGTGTGTTTTGGGGGGCTGAGAGTGTGTCAGCATGCTGTCTTGTAAGTTCAGACAGCAGCAGACCCCCCTCCCCACCGCCTCTCTCTCTCACACACACTCACAACAGCAGCATTGCACATTAATGGTTTGCTTTGTCCCGGAACAGATAAGCATGCCAGCTGTCAGAAACGGAGCTTTGAAAGTGGATATCCGAATGCCTGTAGCTGACTTCAAAACAGTGTGGCCACTTGACTTCAGGGGATTATGGGGCATTTCCGGAGGCCAATCACAACACCTCGTCCACACTGACGCCCGGGTGTTTCAGCCGGGGTGCAGCAAGCTTTATGCTTCTCGTGGAGGTGGATTACCAGGAGCGCTCCAGCTGCAGAGTCCAGGCACTCTACGTGCCTTGCCAGTGTGGACACCTCAGGAGTTAGGGCGCCCGGGGCTGCTTTAATGCGCTCTAACTTGCAAGTGTAGCCAAGGTCCAAGAGGATAATATCAGAACCAGGCTCATGGATTGTATCTGTCTGTTACCTAAGGGGGGAAATAGCTAGGATTATCAAATACAGAAGTCAAACTAAACAAAGAGAACAACTCGGGTGAATAAACACATGTAGACTTTGAAAAGTTGCTTAAGAAAAGAGGAATAGAACTAAAGGTATTTTCTGCCTCTTTTTAAAATCTCAAAGGTCTCTAACAAATATCCCAGATGGCTGACTGTCTTATTTTAGACTCAGATACTTCCCTGTACATCGTAAGGTTCCTGGCTGAGATTTGAGAGTTTTGAAATGACTCACAAGAAATGAGTAGTGGCACCAGTACAACTGGATTTCCAATGAGCATGTGGTAAGATGTGTTAAAAGAGGCCTGGGCACTCTGATCCAGGATTTAGTGTTAAGTTTTTAACAAGTCAAGACAGAGCAATACGTGTGTGACAAACTAGGAAATAGCTCTTATTTTTTCTGTTAATAAGGAGCATGTCTCTGTGTGTTTATATATGATGCATTACTTATTATGGAGTTAGACCAAAGGAGGTTGTTAAGAACATAAGAATAACAATACTGGGTCAGACCAATTGTCCATCTAGCCCAGTATCCTGTCTTCCGACAGTGGCCAATTCCAGGTGCTTCAGAGGGAATGAACAGAACAGGTATCACCAAGTGATCCATCCCCTGTTGCCCCTTCCCAGCTTCTGGCAAACAGAGGCTAAGGACACTTCAGAGCCCACCCTGGCTAATAGCCATTGATGGACAAGAAGGGGTGAACTGTCAACTGTTGGGAATGGGCCACATCCACCCTGATTGAATTGGCCTCGTTAGCACTGACCCCCCACTTGGTAAGGCAACTCCCATCTTTTCATGTGCAGTGTATTTATACCTGCCTACTGTATTTTTCACTCCATGCATCTGATGAAGTGGGTTATCGCCCACAAAAGCTTATGCCCAAATACATTTGTTAGTCTCTAAAGTGCCACAAGGACTCCTCGTTGTTTTTGCTGATACAGACTAACATGGCTACCCCTCTGAAACTTATATCCACTGGATCACCCTTGTCCACATACTTGTTGATCTCCTCAAAGAATTCTAATAGGTTGGTGAGGCATGATTTCCGTTTACAAAAAATATGTTGACTCTTGCCCAACAAATTATGTTAATCTATGTGTCTGATAATTCTGTTCATTACTATAGTTTCAACCAGTTTGCCTGGTACTGAAGTTAGGCTTACTGGCCTGTAAATTGCCAGGATCACCTCTGGAGCCTTTTTTAAAAATTGGCATCACATTAGTTATCCTCCAGTCATGGGGCACAGAAGCTGATTTAAATTATAGGTTACATACCATAGTTAATAGATCTGCAATTTCACATTTGAGTTCCTTCAGAACTCTTGGGTAAATACCATCTGGTCCTGGTGACTTATTACTGTTTAATTTATCAATTTGTTCCAAAACCACATCCACTGGCATCTCAGTCTGGGGCAATTCCTGAGATTTGTCACCTAAAAAGAATGGCTCAGGTTTGGGAATCTCCCTCACATCCTCAGCTGTGAAGAATTCATTTAGTTTCTCCACAATGGCCTTGAGTTCCTTGAGTGCTCCTTTTGCATCTCAATCGTCCAGGGGCCCCACAGATTGTTTAGTTTTTGTTGTTGTTGTTGTTTTTTGCTGTTACTTTTTGAGTCTTTGGCTAGCTGCTCTTCAAATTCTTTTTAGGCCTGCCTAATTATATTTTTACACTTCACTTGTCAAAGTTTATGCTCCTTTCTAATTTCTATTTTCCTCACTAGGATTTAACTTCCACTTTTTAAAGGATGCCTTTTTGCCTCTCATTGTTTCTTTTACTTTGTTGTTTAGCCATGGTGGCACTTTTTGGTCCTCTTACTATGCTTTTTAATTTGGGGTATACATTTAAATTGAGCCTCTGTTATGGTGTCTTTAAAAAATTTCCCTGCAGCTTGCAGGGATTTCAGTTTTTGCACTGTATCTTTTAAATGCTGTTTAACGAACTTCCTCATTTTTGTGTAGTTCACCTTTCTGAAATTAAATGCTACCATGGTGGGCTGCTGTGGTGTTTTCTCCCACCCTGCCATGTGCAATGTGTGATCGGGACACCATTTGTCCCAATATTCAGGTGAGGCAGGAGGCGGGCGGGCGAGCGGGGTGAGGAGGTGGGTGAGGAGGCGAGCAACAGGCAGGCAGGCAGGAGGGGAGTGAGGAGGCAGGTGGGTGGGCGGATGGTGAGGAGGAGAGCCGTGGGTGGGCAGACGGGGTGGGCGCTGTACGGACGACGAGGAGACTAGTGGGGAGGCGAGTGGCAGGCAGGCAAGTGAGGCGAGCAGCGGGTGAGGGGACGAGCGGTGAGCAGGCAGGTGAGGAGGCAAGCGGCGGGCGGGCGGGTGAGGAGACGAGCAGTGGGCAGGCGGGTGAGGAGGTGAGCGGTGGGTGTGCACGCAGGGTGGATGGCGAGGAGACTAGCAAGGAGGCTGATTTGTCCCGGGCTCCGGGCCCCTCTAGGGACGGCCCTGACTGCATGATACAATGGCTTCATTTTGTGCACATTTCTCTTAGTAATGCTTAAAAAACCTATAAGCATGAATCACAGTACACATGAATAAACAGACTATTTGGATACTTATTACAGATTTATACTCCCCACATGTGAGGAGGTTTGGCACCAGGCTGACAGTATTTGCCCAAAAACCCCACCCTGTTAGCAGATAATGATCTTGATGGGAAATGTTAAGTGCACTTTGCTGACTCATGTTGCAACTGGCTTGTTAACTCTGGAGGTGATTCATTAGAGGGTCTACAGAAGAGGGTGGGGAGCAATGCTACAGAAGAGGGGTATCTCCCTACCACCCACCTCTTTGTCCTCCTAAATCTATAGACTTGCATCGCCCCTCCTCCCCATTGACGATATTAGCAAGGTAGTGGGGTTTTTTTTGCCTTTTTTAAAAGAGGCCCATAGCTCTCTTTCTGAAAATACCCAGATGGAATCAGAGCAGCTGCCTTAATAAAGATCAGTAAAATATTTGTGCATGTTATCCACAGTTATACACCAGCTAAATGCATGCCTAGGAAGTGGAAATGGAGACTTTCCTTGATCAGATACTATTGCCATAATTAAACTATGAACAAAGAAATGTTTTAGTGTCTCCAATTTCCTCAACAGAAATGGAAAGAGTTGTTATGTTTTTTTTAAATCAGATAAAGAATTGGGCCTTGACAAACACCCAGCAGAGTTTGCATAATATTTAAAGCAGTATCTCTCTCCTGGCCCTTCCCATCCATCTCACCTCTCTTTTTTAAGCCCTTCAATTGTGTGATATAACTTGCTTAGTCTCTTTTTATTTTTCTTGATTGTTTTGTGCCACAAAGTTCTTTTAATGTAGTTTTTGGTGAATGATTATTATAATCCTGTGTGTAAGATGTAGAGAAAGCAATATTGTAATGTTATTACTGTATAATCTATGACATATACATTCAGAGTCAAATCCTGCTCACCTCACTCACATTAGTAGTCTCAATGATTTCAAAAAGTCAACCCATGTAAGAAAGTTTATGCTATATTTCAGTGAGGAAAGCATGTTGAGTTTGAGCCTATGCATTGTGTATTACACAAAAACCAAACAACCACCTTCATTATAATTTACTACAACAATTTTCTGCTTTCATTTGAAAATCAGGTTTATCAGTTTCAAGGGTCAATTATCCACTTTATATATCAGTTTGTGATAAGTTTAAATTTTGAATTGTCTGATATAATTATGATGGCCTAGAAGTGGCTATTCACATACAGCAGCCCAATATCATCGTAAAATGCTATGCCAGTGAAAAGTTATGTTTGAGGGTTTTTAGGCACAAGTCAGACAATTCAAAGTTATGGCTCCTATAGGCTCCTATAGGCAAATGTTGGCCCTTTGCACATATAAGGGCAAATTCTCCTAGCTGTTACACAGGTATAAATCTGGAAACAATCCAGCGTGGACAGTGGACTGATTCCATATTGACACATGAGTAACAGAATGTAGAATTTGGCCTTTGTCATATTTTATATTTCTGTATATGGAATTATCTTTTTGTCTTAGGGTCTGTGCACTCTCCTTGTTCACTATGGAGCTTGTGGTGGTGAAGGCAGGGGGGAGGGAGGGATGTATAACAACTCCTGAAGCTTTCCCTGATATGGTACACTACAATCTAGCTCTTAATACATACGTATCAAATAATATAGCCAAGTTACAATACACACACACTTCTTAATATCTGGCATTGTGTTGGCAAACAACTGACAATGTAATGACATTAATGCCATGAATACTGCACATCTATATGAAAAATAGTCACTTTGCATTCTAGTGATCTTTCAGTTCAGCCCCTTTTTGTCAGAGCAGTCCCACTGCAGTAAATGGGAGTTTACATTTGTGAGTACGGTGTGCATCACTGATGAACTAATTCTCAGCAACACATTACCTCTTCATTAAATAGAAGGATGGAAGTGGAAGATGTATGGTATGAAGAAGTGCTGGCAGTTTACTGAAAATATCTTTGGAGTAGAGATTTAGCTGCCTTAGCTATAATTTAACGTAATTGACTGGCTGAGGTGTTTTAGATAAATTTGCATAATTTATTATTATTACACCAGCATCCTGAACAGAATGACTTGACTAGAAATAATGAAGTTCCAAGGCATATTTTGGACAAACACAAACAATTGGAACAGGGATAGCTCAGTGGTTTGGGAGGGATAGCTCAGTGGTTTGCGCATTGGCCTGGGGCCGTTTAGGGATCTGGGGCAAAAATCTGTGTGGGGATTGGGCCTGCTTTGAGCAGGGGGTTGGACTAGATGACCTCCTGAGGTCCCTTCCAACCCTGATATTCTATGATTATTAAACATTGTATTAAATTGTTTCAAGTAATGACAGTATAAATATTGCGTAATCATTTATTCGGAAGTCATGACAACTGATTATTTAATATGCAGTCATTTATGATAAAGGTCTTTGTATTGAAAACAATACAGTACCAAGTACATTTAGATAATTTTTATATATCACATTATATAAGCCTTTTCAGCATGCCAAAAAAAAATTAAAAGGATATTTGTTTTCCTTACAGTTACAACCATGTCTGTCAGTCTATGTAGCATATACTGAAATAACCTAGTTTTGAACCTAGTTCAAAGACTAACGTAGTTACTTATACTAGTTTGTCTTATTTCAGCAAAAAAAATGAAATGTCATGGCAGCTTGTAGGATTAGAAGGTATATAAAGGGTTAGATTACCTTGGCTAAAATATATATGTGTTTTGCAGTTTGTGTAAAGTGCCGGTGCTTAGCAATTGTGAGAATGCCTTGAAAGATGGTATGCTTAATTGGATATACTGGGCTTGGAATGTGACTTAATAGGAAATACTGGACCTGGAGTGTGGCTGATAAGATCGGAGGAAATCTTTGAAGAAAAAGCCTCAATTATCCATGATGGTTCTAACTGGTTTTTGCAAAGAAAGGAATTCAAGAAGCAGTCACAATCATCAGGTAGGTTCCGATAGATAAGGTATACAAGGGTGAACTCTTACTGTTAAAGGATTTGTTGCTAGTACCTCCCTGTCCAGTTGGAGCCAGCCAACATGGATTTGACATCCCAGATCTAGCTAGTCCTGTTCTAGATACCTGATCAATGTTATAACTGCATGCTACTGTATGGGTGTGATGATTGCTTAGGTAGTTAAGGTGTATTTGGAGCAGCTGTATAAATACCATTCAGCCTTTTCGATTTAAAAAAGAAATTTATGGTTAAGAAATTTTGGTGTTGTGGTAAAATCCTGTATTATTATCATTAATAATAATAATACTAATTCAAACACACTGTAAGAGTGTATATTTTTGCCTTATTTAGATGCTATAGTTTTATTTTATAGTATGTTTATGAGTGTTGGAGTTTGTACACTTGGCCACAGCAATTGTGGATGTCCTTGATGAATGTGATTTGCATCTTTGCTAGTGTAATACACTGCTTAATGTGTGTGTGATTGTGCCTCTACCTAACATTTGCCCTAGTGGTTATAACAGTCTATTACTTTCTCACAGCTAAAAGTGTCCTCCTATACTCAATTGATAAAGGTCAGAGATTTTTGAAGCTAGAACACAGAGTTTCAATCCCTGCACATGATCCAGAGTGTTAGCATGTATACAGTCATGGTTGTTACACAGTTCTCACTATTTAATCTTAGTTTGCCCTTCAATGAAGCCCAACAACTGAGAAATTATTACATCAGCTATATCCAAAAGATGTATCCAAATATTGTTCAGCCAGGTTTCATAGAATGTGAATAGATTGTGAACTCCACTGAATAGTGTTGGACTGTAATAAACTTTGAGAACATGCCATTTCATAAACCAAGCACCTTATAAAAATGTTGATTTCACAAACATAATTACATAATTGTATTATTTGTAATGGTAGATATGTGTTTATGGTTAAAAAGTCCCGTTTTTGCAAAAGGGAACAAAATGGTCTAGTGCTGTAATTCATCAATTATGGCTCTCTGGATTGCAAAATGGTGTCTAACATGCCAGGAGATGATAACACAATAGGGTGTCTGGGAGAGGCAGAAAAATACAGCACAATAACAGACTTACATCAGAACAATAAACACACTGTATGAACTATATTTACTGTTGTGTGAAAGTTGTATATTATAAACATTTACATTATACACATGGCCAAATGAGTTTCCAAAGAGTCCAGCATGGGAATGGTTGTACCATATTTTATTATCACCCCTTGTTCAAAATTCTGCTTGTCACCAGTGAAAGAGAATTCTGCATATTTTATTTGTCAAAATAACACAATGTAATCACACCAGTTTCAATTATTTTGGTAATTTATTAAAAAAAAAACTTGTCAGCAAGATGTCTTAAGTCACTTAAGATTCAGGAAATGTTTTTTAGACAAATAGATTCCTTAATAGGCATATTAATACAGAACTTTGAGTAATAATTCATTTAAACTACAATGCAGAAATGAATTTCCTGCACCCATCGGAAACAATGCAAAGGCTTGGAGGAGCTGGGTAACGGAGGAGCTGAGGGACAGGGAAGTAATTGCTGGGAAGGAGCCTGGAGTGACCCTGGAGGGTTGTTGGGTGTGGGTGGGAGAAGTATGGAAGTTTTTGTGTGCGGGGAGGATTGTTAGGGAGTTGAGGAGCCTCTCCCTGCAGACCCGGATAACCCCTAGCCTCTCCCATTCGTTCAGGAACATTTTCCCCTCTCCCCATGTGTCCTTGCACCCCAACTGCCATTCAACATCCACCTCAGTCTGTCCCCCCACTAGCCATTCACAACCCCAGTATTTGTGACCCACCAGCAGCCCCGTGTGCCCTGCTCTGTCTGTCCCCCACAAATCCCGTGCCTCCTCACCAGGTTCCACACACAGGATGCTGTGAGGAATGCAGCCTCTCCTCCTCCCTATCCACTGCTGGCTGCGCTGGCCTGTAAGCCGGCTGCTCTCTGTTCTGACACCACAGCAGCCCTTGGTGGGCAAAAGGCATAATTGCAGTGCCTCTCCAGCAGAATGTATTTTCTGCAGAGAAAATTAATCTGTGGGGGACATGAATTCTGCACATGTGCAGTGGCACAGAATTCCCCCAGGAGTAACATTTACATGAACAGAGCTGCTTTTGCATATGCCATATACACATGCAAAACTCATCATATGTATGTATGATGGGTTCCCTCCGCAGGGAGCCACCTGGAACTGGGGTACCACTGAGCCACCCTGGCCCACCAGCCTGGGCTTCCTTTACACTTTACTGCTGTGACCAGCCTGCCAAGCCCTCTCCCAGGCATTAGCACACATACAGGTAGGGACACACCCAGTTGCAGTACATACAGAGCTGTGATCAGCTCTGCATGGGATAGGCTACAGCTAAGGAACTGCCCAGCTACTCAAATGCACACACCCAAAATTATATCATCTTCCATTGCACAGTTATCTGTACAGCATAAGCTCATGAAATTCGCCCCATCCCTCAATGTGGAGAAGGATATGCAACAGCTTTCTGCCCCAAGTTATGACTCCCACACACTGGTTTTAGACAAAGCAAAAATAAAGTTTATTAACTACAAAAGATGGATTTTAAGTGATTATAAGGGAGAGCAAACAGATCAAATTAGATTACCTAGCAAACAAACAAAACAAGCAAACTAAGCTTAATATACTAAAGAGATTGGATATGAGTAGCAAATTCTCATCCTAAATGATGATTCAAGCATGCTGCAGATATTCTTAAGGGGCCAGCTGCACTTGCTTACAGCTTAAAAACACCAGGTGTTCCTTTCACAGGCTAAAAATCCCTTTAGCCTGGGTCCAGCACTTTCCCCCAGTTCAGTCCTTGTTCCTTAGCTCTTTCCAGGAGTCTCTTTGGGTGGGGAGTCAGTGAAGAACCACAGTGATGTCACTCCCCTGCCTTAAATAGCTTTTGCATATGGCTGGGAACTCTTTGTCTCAAAGCTTGATTTCCATGCCAGTCAGTGGAAAAACACCGGTATTCCAGGATGGAGTCCAGTACCAGGTGACCTGGTTACATGCCCATGTAGTGCCACAGCAGCCATTGCTTGGAGGCTGTTTGTAGTGTCCTCAGGAAGACACCCCCGGTTGGGAGATAAATTTCTTCCAAGGCCTATTGTTTTCTCCTAATGGCCCTTTAACCTGAATGGGCCCTTCCCAGCCAGCCATCTAGACTGACGGTCTTTTGCCTAGTGGATGTTCCCCAAGTGTAAACACATTTGTAATACAGATATATAGTCAGTATTCCTAACTTCAGATACAAAAATTATATATGCATACAAATAGGATAATCATATTCAGAAAATCATAACCTTTCCAATATGTCACCAGGCCTATCTTGCATAAACTGCATCAGAATTATGCCATAATCATATCATAATAATATCACTGTGAAGAATATGAGGTGAGGTGTCACAGTATGCATAAGTGACTTTGTGTAGAAAGCATGTATGCAATCAATTTGCACTGGCACATTTGAGCACGTACAAATGGAGGCTAAGTAAGGTACTTCACTGTAGGACTTCTTCCTTCATAATCAGGGTGACTAAATTCAACAGGAAAGTCCAGGTTCTATGGGCTAAGCCCAGCATCCTAGATGATTATACAGTTTTGTCCCAGTATAATCAGCCATGCTGCAAGGAACTGAGGTAAAAGGAGAAGGGTACTACCTTCTAAGCACAATTGAAAAGTCTTTATATAAATAAAAGTCCACAAAACACTAGCTGCAAAGTAAAGCCAGTGAAAACTTGCATAAGGACTGTATAGCTTTAACAATTATGAATCATTTTTGCTTGGCAGGCCAAAGGAAGCCTAAAATCCAATGGGATAAACATCAAAGAATAAAAAGGGAGAAAGTACAGGAGTGTCATTCTGACTAGGAAAGAAAAAAAATCTTCCTCATCAGAATTGATTCTAAAAATTCTCCCTCAAAGACATTAGACCTATGCTACAACTTGTGCTGAAAGCTGATATTGATTATCTAACCAGACAAATATTTTGCATTTCTCTTTTAGATTGTTATAGTTTGGTGATACAATGGAAGAGGGAAACGTTAATTTATGTATGTTATGGATACTAATGTTTATTTGTTATCTAATGTCAAAAGAGTCACAAATCTGTGAAAAGCGAGATGCTTAAAAGGACATAACTTGTTGAAGTTCAAAATGTGATCTATCTTAGAATTGTTATAATAAATTGCCAGGAGCCCTTGCCCCACCTGTCGGTGGCCTGTGTGTGACGGGTGGATGAGGTGGGGCCCTACCCAGGAGATGTGTGTGACGGGCGGACAAGGGGGGGCCCTACCCTGGAGATGTGTGTGACGGGCGGACGAGGGGGGCCCTACCCTGGAGATGTGTGTGACGGGTGGACGAGGGGGGCCCTACCCTGCAGCTGTGTGTGATGGGCGGACGAGGGGGGGCCCTAGCCTGGAGATGTGTGTGACGGGCGGACGAGGGGGGTCCCTACCCTGCAGCTGTGTGTGATGGGTGGACGAGGGGGGCCCTATCCTGGAGCTGTGTGTGATGGGCGGACGAGGGGGGGCCCTACCCTGGAGCTGTGTGTGATGGGCGGACGAGGGGGGGCCCTACCCCGGAGCTGTGTGTGACGGGCGGATGAGGGGGGCCCTAGCCTGGAGCTGTGAGTGACGGGCCCTGCTCCTGGCAGCACTGAGGCTCCCTTACTACAAGCTGAAATCACTAAAGAGCTAAAATTATTAAGAGCTGAAATCATTGAATGGTGTCGGGGGGCCTGAAACTATGTTGCTGAGCAGCTGCCAGAGCAGTTTGCGGGATGACTTGAGTGGCTGACGGAGTGGAGCAGTTCACGGGACGGCTGGTGGAGCGGCTCACGGTGAAGGCTGCGGCAGAACCTCACGGAGAGGCGGGGCAGTCGGCCTCGGACCCCCCCAGGCTGGGAGGTAAAACTCTGCAGATAAACTTTTGAACTCTGGGGCTGCACTGACCAGGGACAGAGACTTTTGGGGTGTTGGACTTTTGGGACTTTGGGTGATTTTTTTGGGTTGCTGGACTTAAGACCCTGAGGGGAAAAGGACACTGCCAAACTTACTTGGGGGTGGGTCTTTTGCTCATGGTTTGTGTTATGAATCCTGTCTGTGGTGTTTCCCCAACATAATGCTGCATTGTTTCCCTCCTTTATTAAAAGGATTTTGCTACACTCAGACTAAGTGCTTGCGAGAGGGGAAGTATTGCCTCTTAGAGGCGCCCGGGGGTGGTATGAAATTGTCCCAGGTCACTGGGTGGGGGCTCGAGCCGGTTTTGCATTGTGTTATTGAAACGGAACCCCTAGATACTGAACCCGGCCCTTGTTGCTGCCAACTCAGACGGGCAGAAGGGTTACACGCGATATTCCTCTTATGCACTGACCTCAGAACCTAACCCCCGCGTAAGATGTGACTCCCCTGTATTCATTTTTGAAAGTTTATAATAAGCGATGCTCCGGGGGGAGGGGGAGAGACTGGCCTCTCCTTTTGCCGCTCAGTTAGGGCTCATTCTATAATCAGCTTGGCTAAGCCCCAGGCTGTGCAGCCAAGAGGAAAGCACCCTGTTACAGGCCTGCTCTGCCCACTCCGACTGTTACTGGGCTGGGGTCCTTGGCTCCCCATTTCAGACCTGGTTTCCAGAGGGGCTGAGTACACACAGGCCCCACTGCCCGGAACTGCAGTTTGCTTGTTCTGGTGACTCTGACATTCAGGCCCTTCATCATTCAGAGGCTGACAGGTGTGGTGAGGGGGCTGGAGAAACCCCACTGCCGAGCGGAAGGAAGTCAAAGAGTTGGGATTCTGGGAGCTGATGGGTTCGTTTGCCTGCTGCGGGAAGTGGAGCTGGAGACCGGAGATGCCATGTGATCGAGACTACCTGATGCTCTTTTCATGCCCGAGGGGCTGGAGCCTCCTGCCAGAAATGCTCTCAGGAGTCCAGGTTCGAGGACGTCTCTGGGGAGCCCCTTCCTAGGAACAAAACCAGGGTGGTACGATGATGGAGACATCTCTGTCCCAAAGCTGGGAGCCAGGGACGGGAGAAGCTCCCAGCCAGGCTATGCATCGGGGATGCCATTTCTCCCCCAAGAGACCCACAGGCTCCAAGGAGTGAATGGCTCTTAGCTCTATGAGGGAGTGGGTCTTCCATCTAAGCCTCTTTGAGAGCAAGCGTTGCTTGCTTGGATGGGACGATGTGACCTGTCCCCACTGCTCCCTGACGTGGCTCAGCTACAGGATGCGTCTGTCTGGGAGGCTGTGCCAGATCCCAGGGCCTGGAAGACAGTTGGGAATGAGGCTCCTATTCCTTTCACACCCAGAGACCCCATAGAAGGGCCAAGGGGAGAATAAAGGGCAGGAGGTGAAGCTAGCCCTGAGCCTCTGTCCCACCCCCACCACCTCAAAAGTGGAGCTATACGAGCTTCAGTGGGGCTGGGGCTGTGGCCCTGACACAAGGGCCTTTCTGCACCATATGGGGCAGGGAGAGCTCTGCCTGGGCACAGGGGGAATGGGATGGGGGTAGACCAAGGAAAGGGGGTAGGGGAGTGGGTGCGAGGGAAAGCGCTCCTGCCCCAGATGAAGGAATTTGGGGGGCAGAGGGAAGGACCCTGCTCCACAGAGAGGGGAGAGAGTTTCTGTGAGTGCCAGGGGGCTCCATTTCCCCTTCCACTAGATCCCTGTAGGGGTCCCTCGCTCTCCCGCTTGGAGGGAGGCCACTCCGGCTGGCCCAGTCTGGTCCGGACCAGAGTCTGCAGGGTAGCCGGGGGCCCACAATAGGGCTGGGCGGTTGTGATGCGGTTGGGACTCACCACCGCAGCGCCTCCCGCTGGTCGCTCCGGGAATAAGCTCAGTCCATGGGGAGCGCCCTCTGCTGGCAGTGTCCTGTCCATCTCTTGTCCTCCATTGGTATCTGGACCTGCGTTGCTCCCCGCTTGACAGTGTCCTTCTTCAGGCCACTGCCCTCCGGCAGTGTCCCCTAGTCCATCCTCACCCCCTTCTGGGGGTGTGTGGGGGGGGTTAGCAACAGTCCTGGCACCTGCCTCAGTGGACAACCACAACACCCAAAGTCTAGCCCCTTGTCTCTAGGGCTGGTTGCAATTTGTCTCAGCCACCGCATGGCCAGGTGCAGTACTGCTCGGCACTGCTCTGTCTGATGTGCTGGTCTCCTGCTCTGGAGACAGACCTTCCCCCATGAAGGTCTGGGACAGACTGCCTACTGCTCTTCTGGGCAGCCTTTATATAGGGCCTAGCCTAGCCCTGATTGGCTGGCTCTAATCTCGGCCCTGATTGGCTCTCAGTAGGCCCTTCCTTTGTCGGCTGCCGGCCTGCACAGCCGCTCTGGCCTACTCTAGCCCCCTCTCGCATGGGGGTGGGGCAGCCGCCCCACCACAGCGATCAACTGTTGCTACCGGGCTGCGGCCTGGGCTGGGGTCGCTCAAGTTGTCAGCCCCTCAACACAGTCTATCAGGGGTGGCTCCGGCCTGGGCGGGGCCCAAGCAGCCTACAAACAACCAGTCTTCAAGGGCGGGCCCTGGCCTGGGTGGAACCCAGGCAGCCAGCGAGCAAACAGTCTTGACAGGGCTGGCTCTAGCCTGGGCGGGGCCCTGGTAGCCAGCAAACAAACAGTCCTGCAGGTGACTGATAAGGGAGCTCCTGTCCTGGGCTAGAGCTTCCTTGCACCGTGTAGGGGGTCAGCCACCCGGGGTGGGGTGGCAGGGGGACATGAGCCCACCCTACTCCACCGCATCCCAGCCCAGGGCCCTGGCAGGGGCAGGATTGGCTGCCCCTGCGTCGGCGGGGATCCGACTGCAACACGCCGACTGAGCCATGACGGGCTCTGCAGCTGGCTGCTCCGGGGCTGCTCCTGGGCTACTTCCTGCCTCCCTAGGGTTTGGTACCTGCGGCCTCCAGGCCTCTTCCGGCTCCTCGGGGTAAACCGCAGCAGGTACTCTGGGCCAGTCCTCGTCCACGCCTGGCGCGGGATTCTCTCAGGGCCTCTGGAGAACAGGCCGAGCGTCCTCCTCTGCTGCAGGGCTGGCCTTTTATACTTCCAGCCACGCCCCGGTCCTTATGGCGAGGGGGGCGGGGCGATATAGGCTCCGCCCTCCAAGGGGTGTGTAGGGGGTTCCTCGCTCTCCCACTCTGAGGGAGGCCACTTAGCCTCACTACACTCCCCATTTACAGGGAGTGGGAGTTGCTGGTGGCCTCGGAGGCAGAGCACCTGCAGCGCCTAAGGCACTTGGCACAAGTGCCGGATGATGTGAAGCTGGCTCATCACATTGGCCTTGACGTCCTCCTGCTGCAAGGGAACGAGGACCTGTCAGAGACTCAGACACCCCCGCGGAATCAGGGGGGATTAAGGGCACCTGGGACCAGCAGCATTTCCACCCAGCACCCGCCCACCTCTGAGGGATGGATTCCCTCTCCTGATCCCCAGAATGGAGTCTTGTTGTCCTTTCTAGTGACCTCCAGTGCCAACCCCCGTCCTTGTAGGGTGAGCTCCTGCCACCTCCCCGCCAGTGCCCCTGACAGCTGTTCCACCTCCAATCCACAGCTCAAGTTCTCAGAACCCTCTCCTCCTCCCCCACCCAGGTTGGGCAGGGAGGGGGCTCTAGCGGGGGGGTGGGGGCGGGAGGGATTCTGGCAGCAGTGAAGTGGGATGTGGGGAGGTTGAGACCTTTCCCCAAGTCATCCCAGCCACTAATGCTGAAGCCGCAGGATGGCAGCCTTGGTGAATGGGGCAGATCAGCAGCCCCTGCTGACTGAATCCTCCCGTTCTCTCTAGAGTGGGTGCAGCCCTGCCAGCAGCAGGACAAGCTTCCCCCACCCATGTGCCCCAGCCCTGCCTGGTCAGTCGCCATCACCCGTCAGTTCTTGGCCTCCCAGGCTGCCAGTGATGGGAACAACTCTGGATGGCGGCTCGGGTGACAGGAGGGGCTCGCAGAGGGCACTTAGAGGACTCTGCTGCCCTTCCCAAGAACATAAGTCCATGATGAGGCAATGCTTGTCATTAAGTAGCCTTGCTAACGAGCTGGGCTGGAGCTGCTCCGGGGACAAGCTGGCTCCCTCCTCCTCATGGAGGTGAATTCATCTCCCTTCCCAGTAGCACCTGCTCTCCCTCTTATTCCCCACCAGTCGCCTTGCTGCCAGGCCAGCCAATGGCCATAGGATAGGAATGAGGCCTGGGCCCCACCCCAATCTCCTGAGTCTAATGCAGCTGCTCACCTTGTCCCCCATCAGCTGCTGGGCTTCCCTCAGGAGGGAGTAGGTGAGGAGCAGCCCAGCCTGGCTGACACGCAGCAGGGGGTCGTGGATGGCCAGCACCGCCGTCCGGAGGAAGAATCTTCTCTGCCCCTCCGAGAAGAACTTTCCGAAGACCTGAAACCAACCGGATGTGAGGCTTCGGCAGATTGCCCAGAACCAGGCTCCAAATCCTGGACTAGAACGGCAACTCCATCTAGTGGCTCCAGAAGGCAGCCACCCGCACTGCCAGAGGTGTGTCATGCCCTGGCAGAGTGTCCTTACCTCCCCCACCCTGGCTGTGTTCTTGTAACCTAGGAGTCTGCTGTCCTGGTGCCAGTCCCAGACCCACAGGTCTTTGGCCTCATGGATGGTCAGGCCTGGGAAAGAGAGACACACACACATTTGTCATTCTGGTTGCAGGGCTTGTGTCCTTCCAATCCCATTGGTGGCTGCACAGTGGGCAGAGTCCTCGCTGCGTGCCTGGCACAACAGAATTGCAGGGGGTGGTGTAGAACTGAGAAAGAGACAGAGAGCGACTCATCCTCCAGCCAGGGTCAGTCTGAGAGAAATTGGCTGGGGTCCCAGTCTCACTCGTCTATCGGGTGCCATTTTCCAGCTGGGTTCCTTACCTCTCTGGTGCAGCAGCAGCTGGTAGAGCCGGTAAACCCCCTCCCTGGCCTGCCGGCTGATGTCCTCATCTGGGTCACCGACGAACAGAGCCAGCTGTGCCACGTGGTGACCCATCCTGGGGAATTCGACTGAGTTCTAATGGAAGGGAGAGGGAGAGGGGACTCCATCAGCATTTTCCTGTCAGCTCCCAGTCCCTGCCTGGGCCAGGACTTTCCTTCCCCTCAGCCCCTCTGCAGGAGATGCTAGAGGATAGGAGCTAGAGCTAGATCCATAAGTATCTCTGCCCGCAAGGGAGCCTGGAGCACAGGGAGGCGGGCAGGGCCCTCCATGAGGATTTGCTTCCCCAGCTGCTACAGGATGACAGGAAGGCATGAATCTGGAGCATGGTCCCCTTAAAAGCGAGAGTCGCCACTTAACCAGGACAAGAAGAACTTGACTCAAGTCAGGCTCATTCTCTGCTTCGACTCTGCCTCCCCAAGAGGAACACTCCTAACCCACAGCCCCTGCAGCAGCAGATCCTACAGCCCGTTGGAGCCAGCCCACCTACGCCTGGAGTCAGGAAGCTGGGGTCAGAGGCCACTTACGTTGAACTCAGGGAGGGTGATGACAGATCTGAGGAGGGACGTGCTGCTCCTAATGGCCCTGGCTCTCTCTCGCGACACCCTGGACACGATCCAGTAGTTAATGTGCTGTGGGGAAAGGAGGCAGCTCAGGATCAATGGGCATGTACATGTGTTGTGCTAATGAGCCCCTCCCCATCCCCAGGGGGCTGAGACATTGTATGCGGGGTGGAATATCTGATTCATTGATCGCAGAGCTTTAGAAGGGGATTGCTGCCCCCAGGACGATGCTTGTATCCTGCAGGTCACACCTTGTCATTGAGACAATGCTCGGTGTCGGGGCTGGTCCCATCCTCCCTGAACTCCTGATTCCTGAACAGATCATCAGGAAGGAGACAGACGCCTCCCCCCTCCCTGGCTCTCAAATCCTTGGTTCGGTGAAGGGACTGAGTGTGAGCACAATCCCTCCAGGAATCTCGGGGCCTGTCAGAGACAAGGGCTGATTCTCTGGGGCCCTCCGGTTTCTCTAGGAACGAGCCTGTGATTCTTCTCTGAGGACCATCTTCTGGATCTCACAGGAGGGGTTCAGACTCTCACTCCCCAAGCCAGCCAGGGGCCCCACGGTTATATAATTGGGGCATCCAATCAGTCACAGCGTGTTAAAATGTCTCGTCGCACACAAAGAGGAGACACTTAGATCTCGAAAATTAGATAAGATGCTTCAGTCTGAGCTAAGTAGTTGCTGCTCTTAACAATTTCAAAATAAAAAAAATACAAATAAAATAGAATATTTCAGCTATTCTATTCTGTCATAATCTGATCTGAGTCAACGTGATAGGACACCTGATATTATGCANAAAGCAGTTTGTTTCTTGAACTCAGAACAAGTGGGATGAAAGTTCTTTGCAAAAATATTTTGTTGCAAAACAAAAGCCTCTCCTGTTTGTCACAGTGTGTTAAATTGTCTCGTCGCACACAAAGAGGAGACACTTAGATCTCGAAAATTAGATAAGATGCTTCAGTCTGAGCTAAGTAGTTGCTGCTCTTAACAATTTCAAAATAAAAAAAATACAAATAAAATAGAATATTTCAGCTATTCTATTCTGTCATAATCTGATCTGAGTCAACGTGATAGGACACCTGATATTATGCACTACTCCTAGTGACACACTCCAATGGATCCCCATCCTCCACCCACCGTGAGGTAGGTAGGAGCGGATCATTATTATCCCTACTTGAAAGAGGGAGAAGCTAAGGCTGAGAAAGGAGAATTGACTTGTCTTAGGTCACACAGCCAGTCAGTGGCAGAGTTGGGAATAGGACCCAAGAGCCCTGATTTTCAAACTAACCATCGGATCTTGAATTTCATACATTCAATGACCTGAGTAAAGTGCTCTCAAATGAGCTCCAGACCAACAACAGAGCACAGTAATTATTCAGAAAGTATTTTAGGAGAACTGGAATGTTAGAGAGAATCATGAACTGCTCAGAGACAATTAATGCAGAGAAGCAGCAAAATTCGTCAAACATATGACTGCTTATGACTTATTTACTTGGTTTTAAAAGAGAAGAACAAGGACCTGAGTCTCCTCCCTGTCAAGAACCCCCTGCTCAGCCAATCAGGGTAGAGACTGAGGACGGGAGGCTGAGGGTTCTCACCACAGAGCCCAAAGGATGGCCCAGGTCACTGGTGGGGATCACTGCCCGAGCACTATTTCAGCCCCACATTTTTGGGTGGACCTCCTACAATGGGAGCTGCAGAATACTCCCCCGCGACGCACACACACGCACACACAGACACACACCTCCTGGCATTGGGAGGGGACCAGGAGAAAGGACAAAAGAAGTAAGAGAAGAAGAGAAAGGAGGGATGGATGGAAGAAAAGGTGAAACAAAAAGGACAAACCCTAATGTTCCCAGTGATTCTAAGGGACAAAATCCCAGGTGCGGAATAAAATTCTGCCTCCTTAAGCTCGTGTTTTCCATGCCTAGAATTCAACTGTCACCAGATGGATCAGACTGAACAGGTTTCAAACCTCGAGGAGGCTCTTACCTGCTAAACAGGGACGGCTGTTTTGTAGTAAAATCAGGAAAAGGAAAGGAGAAAACTCGAAAGAGGTTCCTCCTTGTGCTCACGTACATGAACCCAAATACTCTCTCAGTCCTCAAAGAGAGACCTCGAGAAGGAGACTCGCTGAAGCAAAGCCACAGGGGTCTCTGAGGTTTCCCTGGCCCCTCGCCCCTGTCCTGCCTGGCTGATGTCAGCATCTCTCTGTGAGGTCACCACCTCCCCACCATCTTTGACCAATAGTCTGAGGTCCTGCAAAAGGCCTTTGTGATGTCACTGCCACACCCCACCCTTGCTGTGCTAATCTCCTGTCCAAGGCCAGGCACTTTGGAGGTTTGAGCTACTCCCTGTGGATCACCCCACTCAAGGAG
>QXTE01000109.1:5740571-5768683 GCA_003942145.1 Platysternon megacephalum | reverse complement strand
GGCCGGCGCATGGGGCTCTCCACACTTCCGACCCCCCTGCGTGTACTCCAGGAGGTGGGCGCTGCCTTGTCGCCCCCTTCTCTCGTTTTCCTGCAGCGGGCCCTGCGAGAGGGTGCTCCCCGCCCACCCCTCACCCCGGGCCCTCCGGACCTTCTTATTGGGCCCCTGTACCGCGAGCCCCCCCGGCTCCCCCGCTCCCATACGCCGAGCCGGCTGCGCGTGTTGCAGCCGGTTCGTTTTTGGACCGCGCCCAGGGACCAACTGTACACGCTCGTGCTCCATACCTTGCATCTCCTCACCCTCTCGTCCCGCCCCGACACCAAATGGCGGGACTATTTGCCGTCTGTGGAGGGTGAGGAGCCCCGGTGGGCCAGCCTTTATTCCACCTTGGTCCCACGGCCCGCCGGGGACATCGGTTGGCGGCTCCTTCACGGGGCCGTGAGCACGGGCGTGTATCTGGCGCGGTTCACCCCCATGCCCGAGGCCTGTCCCTTTTGCGGTGTGAGGGAGACCCTGGCGCATGTCTATCTTGAATGCGCCAGGTTGCAGCCCCTATTCCGGCTCCTCCAGAACCTCTTGTTGAGGTTCTGGCTGCACTTTTCCCCACACTTGTTTATTTATGCACACCCCATCCGTGGCCCCACGAAGTCGCGAGACCTCCTCGTCAACCTCCTCTTGGCTCTGGCCAAGCTCACCATCTACATTACCAGGGAGAGGATGTTGGACGAGGGGGTGCTCTGCGACTGTGGGGCCTATTTCTGTTCCTCCCTAGTCTCACGTCTCCGGGCAGAGTTCCACTGGGCAGCGTCCGCTGGCTCCNGAAGTGGGCGGGTTTGCGCCCGCCCACCTCCCGGGTGTATCCAATAAGGGCCCGCTACATGCTGCTGTAACAGCTCTTTGAGGCTACAGGGACCCTGGTGCAAGTTTGAGCCCTGGGGCCCAGGGCATAAAAACACCTGTACCTGCTCTCTGGTCCTGTGTTAGGAGCAGTTCATCCAGACTGGATCTGGGCCTTTAGAGAGGTTTACCAGGCTAGATCCAGTCTCTGGAGGCAATGCTTCAATAGCTTATACTTATAACTACTTTGGGTTAGCACCTGCACTCTTCCTGAATCTTTTAGGCCACCTCTAATACAGTTATAAATTGCTAATTACCAAAGAATATGTAGCACTTATCTAGACTCCCACTGAACCTAGTTTAATTAAGGTACACAGCAAAAGAAAATGAAGGCTAGAGCACCATTCGGTTCCCTAATTGGCATTCTATTAAGCTGTGGAGTGAAATCCATGCAGGACCCAATTACTGTACGTAAAAAAAAAAGTGTAGTTAATGTAATCAAACTAAGGAAGTGGACATCAGAAAAACAATGACTTAGCTCTTAATCTAACAATAATGTAGTGAGAAAGAGTGTTGTCTAGTGATTACAGCAAGAGACTGGGAGTCAGGTTCCCTTTCTGCCTCTGACTTCCTGCATGACCTCAGACAACCCACTTAAACTTTCCATGCCTCATTATGTCCATCTGTAAAATGAGCATAGTAACACTTGACACCTGTACCACCCAGGTGAGAATTAACTAGTCTGTCAAGTACTTTGAGATCCTCAGATGCAAGGAGCTGTATAGAATTGCAAAGTATTATTTTTCCCATGTATACTGTATTTGTTGTTCCCAAAAGTCCAAAGCGGAGAAAAAGAGGAATGCAACGATGTTAGGAAGAGTCTGTCAGTGACCTCTCTAGCAAATCTCTCTAGCAGTGACCTCCCTCAAACACCCAGCTACTGCTGAAAATGAAATTTTAAATTTTATTTTAAAAATTACCCTTGAGGTTCCTGTGATTCTTGCAAGGCTTTTAGATGCACTTAGCAATTCACCTGGACATTGATTTATTTAGACTGCAGAGAAAAAAATACAGAACATTAACTCCTCTCTTATCCTCTTAAGAAATATACCACATTAACCCTTATCCCAGGCAGTGTGATGGATGGTAACAAGTACAAACTGCCCTATTAACACGGTAGTGTAGCAAAATAATGGTTGTCTTATTTCCTGGGAATTGAATGGCAACCTCAGAATTATGAGGTTAGCTAACAATTAAAATCTAGACAATAGCTAATCCCTTCTCCCCTGCCTACTGAATCCCTAGAATCTACCTGACATTACAGATCAGGAGTCTGGTTTTTAAAAATTGCCTCTAATTTTCACTGGCAATTAATCATGACTGGAAAACTGTGGGTACAATCAACTCTGGGTCCAGAGTCCAGCATTTACTAGGGGCCAGATTCAAAGTTCAGCATTTATTAAAGTCCTGATCCGAAGCTCATTGAAATCAATATGAACTTTTGTATTGACTTCAATGGGCTGTGGATCAGGACTAGGGCCCAGTTCTACACAGAGGTAGTGCTGCAGAAATCCTCAGCCTTATTACTATGTGGTGACCCTCATGGGACAATCGAGGAAGGATAATTAAAAGTTCTAAAGGAAGATGTCTCACGGCTCCTAATTGTGGTGCAAATGGAAGGAGCCTAGATCAATGGAGATACTTCTTCAGGGTCCCCACAGTTCTCATAATAAACTATACACTTAAGGCTTGTCTACACTACCCACTGGATCAGCGGGTAGCGATCAATCCAGCAGGGGTCGATTATCGCGTCTAGTATAGCGGCGATATATCAACCGCTGAGCGCTCTCCCGTCGACTCCGGTACTCCACCAGAATGAGAAGCGTAAGCAGAGTCGATGGGAGAGTGTTAGCTGTCAGCTTACCACAGTGAAGACACCGCGATAAGTAGATCTAAGTACGTCGACTTTAGCTATGCTATTCACGTAGCTGAAGTTGCATATCTTATATCGACTCCACGCAGTAGTGTAGACAAGCCCTCAGATCTAGCACAAGAACCAGGAGCAACGCCATGATGTCATAGTACAGTAAATGTGGTACTCGTGCACGGTACTATACATAGAAGCCATTGATTACTGACCAAAATACACTATCAATGTGAAAATCTCAGCCCACCCCAGCTAACGAGTCAAAGGATTAAAGTGCTTTTCTTTTGCTCATTGCTACAGATAGCATCTTCAGACTCCAGGCCCATTCTCTGGTCTGAGGCAGAGTGTGGCTGTTGGCCTTTTGTTTGTTCTAGCTTATCTAGCTGAATGGCAAGTCAAATACCGAGACTTCATTTTGCTGTCATTAGGCAGTGTAGTTCTGAGGTATTTTCCCATTCCTTCTGTTTCTTTTATATTTCTTTGCCAGCTGACCCAAGATTCCTTTTCTTCTTACCAGAAGGAAATTGTGACATCAGTCAGCAGAGATCATGTTGGGTTTAAATTGTATTAATGTTGCAGACTTTAAATGGGCCATCACTAGAGAACATGAACCTTGTCCCACTGCATTCATCTATAAAGCAGAAACTGTTACAACTGAGACTTTTTGGAAGGAGGGAGGGTTAGGGGCAGGAGTACAGAATGAGGATTTTTAAAAATGAAGTTGAAATATATCCAATTCAACTTAGTCACACATCTCTAGTTTCATCGCCAAGAACTCTAGTTTTAAAAAAACATTGCCATTTCATGATACTTATTGGTTTTCTTAAAGCTCCTGTTCTTGGATGATTATGTGAGAATCTCAGTTTACAATTTTTAAAAAGTAAGTTTCTAGTCCTCATGGTTGCATAGAGGAACTTGAAAACGTAACCTGAGTGCACTCTAAAGGCTCCAGAAACCAGATAGCCAATAAAAAGAACATAGTATTTTAAAAAAATCTTTATTTTTAAGCCAGTCCCGTGATTTTTATGGGGGCTGAGTCATGATTTTTGAATGCTTAGGGTTGACAGTACTGTTAAAGGAACACTGTCACCATAAAAAAATCACTGCTAGTCTCCAACCCTTCTCTACATTGCTAGTAAAATCCATTTACTGAAAAGGAAACTATTTTTAAAATATCACTTACTTTTCACTAAGGGCCTGATCCAGAGTCCATTGATGTCAATGGTATGATGTATAGAGGACTGTATTGGAATTGCAAGGAATCACTTTAAGAGTGGAGGGACTTACTAGTCCTGCTTGCAGGTTGGGAGGCTCTGTAGGGAAGTGTGTGATCAGGCAGTCCAGCGAGAGTACAATGTCTGATTCCCACCCATGGTCTTGTCTGCTGATGCAGGAGGCCCAAAGAAGAGATGAAATCTTCTGACTCCCTTCCCCCACTTCCTACCCCCTGGCTAATGAAGAAATCAGCAGAGGCCATGGAACACTCTAAATATATGATGTGGGGTGGGGGACTCACTACTGACTGACTGCTGGGCACAGGATGCAGTAGTTGATGGGGAGACAGGGGAAGACAGCATGCTGTAGGGACTTGAGGAGGCCTATGATGTGGTACTGGGCATAGACACAGACACCTCTGGCAGTGATGACCTGGCAGGCAGATTGAATGTGGAAAGCCCCAGGTGTTCATGCTTGTGGATACCTCAGGCTTCACTTCCAGGTAATAAGGTGCGTAACTGAAGACCCACCATTGCAAACTGTTTCTGTTGAGATGGGTCACAGAGATTCCCCTGAGCTGGCACCATCCATTGCAGAGAAAGGCATGTATCTTTCTCTAAGCCTGGTTTTATTAGGGAGAGAGACAACAAAGCCTCCCCAAGCTTCCCTAACAGAGTGCTGCTGCCAGAGGGAGAGAGATTTACCCTACTGCAAGGCAGGAAGTGGCATGAGAAGGGGTCTGGGTCTCCGCGGAAGGTTTGGCAGGCGTGGCTAGCACCCTAACTTCAAGGTGTTTTATCCAGATTGAATGTTCCAGCTTTCTGAGGTCTGACCGTCGCTAGTTTAACATGCCACAAGGTGCAAGACTCTTGCCTTTCCAGCAAAGGAATGTAGCCAAACTCCTTCCAAGGTCAATTACAAACACAGTAGGCACAATAATCCTGCCACCTTTTCAAACCCAGGACTCCTGGTGACTTCAATCAAAGATTCAGCACAAGGAGGAACTGCAGAATCAGTCCCATTTCTGTATTTTTGCTTTGCCTTACTAACAGGAAATAAAGGCAAGCAACAAATCCCAGAGAAATGCAGCCTGTAAATTCTTCGGCATGTGCCCAGTTCTTAGGTAAACACACGCTGCAGTCCACCAAGGGAGGTATGTGACAGCTTCCAGGCATAAACTGTTGCCCTCCATGTGGCCTACAAATTACTGTACACAGCATCCAATACTTCGTCGCTGTGCCAGTCTGGTTAACAGGCAAGAGCTCTTGATGGCTTTCCCCTTCAAAGCAGGTCTATTTTCTCACTGCCTTGTTCCGTAGTAATTCAGCAATACTCTGTTTGCCACACCAGCCTCATCTTCCCCGGCTGTTTAACAGCCATACTCTGAACTAGAGCTGTAGAATATCTCAATATTCTGCTCCAGAGAAAGGAGGGAAGAGAAGATAGGAGGGAAAAGCATCAGTTCAGGAGCACATCCATAAATGAGGCTATACTGCCAACTGCAGTCAGTATCCCTGAAACAGTCACAGAGGGGGCAAGTATGGAATGAAGAGAAGAATTAAATAAGAAATGGGAAGGGAGGAAGGAATCTTTATTGGCTTTTGCTTCAGGGATGAGTTTAACCTGAGTTTAATCCCATTGCTTTAAAATATTCAGTAGCTGCTACATGCAAGGTCCATTTGCAGTGCTGGCTGAAAGGCCCTATCCATTATCCTTGGAGAGTGAGTTTGAAGTCTGGAAGAGTTAAAGCGGGATGGTTGAAGGGCAACTGGGCTTGTTAGTCCCCAAGCCACTGAACAGAGAATTCGAAAACCAGGGCATTAGCTTTGCTCAGCCCACAGAAGGGGTAAGGTCATCCTGCAGTTCTGTGGAAGTGGTACCTGAGGCAGAGTCAGTCACTGCGCTGAGGTTAGCATGTTCTGCAAAGGAAGTGATTTTTGGAGGGAGAGGCTCAGAGAAAGAACTGATGCGGCAGCTGTGGGAGGAAATGTGACCCAGTGGCTAGTAAAGGATATTTATAATCTGGACACGTGGGCTCTATTTATAACTCTGCCACTAACTCCCTGTGCGAACTAGCACCAGTAAATTTTAGCCCAGTTTTCTAAAAGTGGCCACAAATGTTGTGTGCCTCACTTCAGAGAGGTTGTGAGCCTGATTTTTTTTCCAAAGGTGCTGAGCACCCACAGCTCCTGTTGTTCTTCAGGCCAAGGCACCTCAAATTGTACCCCAAAAACAGAGGCACACAAAATTAGTGGCCACTTCAGAAATGTTTGGCCTCAGCTTCTCTGTACCTCCATTTTTGCATCTGCAAAAGGGTATCATACTCACCTCACAGGCAGGAGTGAGGTGTAATCTGCATATTAAGAAAAGCCAGACTGAGATCTAGATAAAGGTGCTTGAATCTGAAGATTATTAAGTATTACCCCTCCTACATGTCTCACTTAAAATAAAATTGTGCCACAGACTATGCACCCTGAGGGATGTTTGGCATAACATCTCCCAGTAGGCAGAGTGTCACCCAACCACTGCGGCTAGCCTTTCTGGGGCAACCTCACAATGGAGTCTGAAAATGACTTTCTTGTAATGGGACTGTCTTCTCTGCACTGAGCTAGCATTGATTTTTCTATCATTTTCTACATGAATTGTGGGGCATTTTGTTCCTGCTATTCCAGCATCTGAAAAGGTAAAGCACTCGGCTTGTAGTTCTCAAATACCAATTCCAATCTGGTTTCAGTTAGCTGTGGATAGTATGTCAAAGGTGCTTGAAAGATAACTTTCTCCCTCAGCCATATCTTTAAAAACATACATTTCACCCATCTTGCTGCACAGCGCAATGACAATGTAGCTCTGAATATAACTCTCAACCTTCAACAGATTCCAGTGTGGGGCACAGACCAAAAATTTAATGTAGGAGGAAACATGAAAGGTTAGATTCATTTATTTGTCCTAAATAAAACCTCCTAGCCTCAGATGTATTAAGTTTTTGCTGCTAATTTTTTCCAGAGAAAAAACTGGAATAATACCAGATGCATGGGAGCAGAGGTTACTTTGGATCTTAAAGAGGGATGACTATGTGAGATGGAACCTTGCACTTCCAGGTTGCTGGTTCAAATCCAGCCCAAGTCAGTAGTTATAGTAAGTTATCTGATGGTTCTTTACAGTATGTCTACCCAGCAATTAGACACTCACAGGTGGCCTTCAGCAGCTGACTCAGACTTGCCGGGCTCAGGCTTAAGGGCTGTTTAATTTCAATGTAGACCTCTGAGTTCTGGCTGGAGCCAGGACTATAAGATCCTGCAAAGTGGGAGGGTCTCAGAGCTTGGGCTGCAGCCTGAGCCCAGAAGTCTACACTGCAATGAAACAGCCCTGCAGCCCAACCCCCTGGGAACCCAAGTCAGCTGGAACATGCCAGCCGCAAGTTTTTATTTGCATTGTAGATATATCCTTAGTGGCCTACAAACAATTAGGTCAGGTGCTGTGTTCACCTTCTAGTGGGAAAGGTGCACACATCACAAAACTACCTTTCTGGTTGGCTATCATCCCCCGTATCAGCAGACGCAGAAAAGAGGCGAAGGGTTTGAATAGACATGGAGACTGAACTATGCTCCCACTATTTTTAAAGGTGGTCCTGATAGAACAAGAATGGGGCAGAGCAGAGAGACCTGTGTAACACCGACAGACCCCGGTCGTCAGTGGGCAGGATCGAAGCTGGGACCTCTGGAGCTTAGTGCATGAGCCTCTACCGCATGAGCTAAAAGCCAACTGACTGTTAGCTAAGGCTATAGAGCAGACTCATTTTATCTCTCTCTCTCTAAGTGGTCTCGGTGCCACTAGATGGGACAGAACACCACACTCAACAGGTGTGTGGGTTACACCTGCACTGCTCAGATCTGCAATGTGCCTGCTCTGCAGATAAAGAGAGGACTTCAAACTCCAGGATCTGTTCCATCTGGCTCTTGTCAAGGTCCTTACATTTATTAGCACCTTTAATTTTAAAAAACAAGGGCAGCTCTTTGAAGATAGGACCATTAGCTTTGGCTTCCATGTCTAAAGCCAAAACAAATTCAAAGTCAGGTGTGATGTAGTGGCCTTATTAAAATGTCTAGTTCTTTATGGCATAAAACAGGTCCAGGGCACAAGTGCTTTCATATAACACCTGTTAGTTTGAGCGTTTACATTTAAACAATTTTTGAAGAGACAGAACCAATTTTTGCTTTAAAATTTTTGTCACTTTTTTAAAGCTTTAGTAGGGCCCCTAGACACCAGCCCAGAATGTTGTCCTTTCAATAAATGCAAGACAGAATTTCATATAATAAAGCCTATTCCAGTAAAGCAATTCAAGATGGCTAATGTGTGTTTAAATTAAACAAAAGCTTGATGGTGTCTGCTACTGAGTACATCCTAAGAAATATTTATGTTCTGGGAACACTGTGAGATTGTGGTCTTTTGGTATGGGGGTTTTATTGATGGTACCTACTGTACCACTGTGGCAAATTTACTCCTTCTTTGAGTTAGGTATATTAGACCTTTTCTCTGCTATTAATTTTCCTGTCTTAAAAATGAGAATTAGCATTACGGAATACTATGGTAGGGGGGAAAAGATTAATAGTTACTCTTTAGGAAAGATAATTAACCTCCAAACAATGCTGTCAGAGAGCCATTATAACATCAGCCTTACTTTATCTCAGCGTTAGTCTTCCTTTCTCCTCCTACAGCTCTGAAGCACATTAGTTGTACTGCCTTCATAAACAAAGTTCCTTAAACTGTCATGGGATAAGAGGGAAGATTCTCTCGTGGATCAGTAACTGGTTAAAAGAAAGGAAACAAAGGGCAGGAATAAATGGTCAGTTTTCAGAATGGAGAGAGGTAAATAGTACTGGGACCAGAACTGTTCAATAAATTCATAAATGATCTGGAAAAAGGGGTAAACAGTGAGGTGGCAAAATTTGCAGAGGATATAAAACTACCCAAGATAGTTAGTCCAAAGCAGACAGCAAAGAGTTACAAAGGGACCTCACAAAACTGGATGACTGGGCAACAAAATGGCAGATGAAATTCAGTGTTGATAAATGCAAAGTAATGCACATTGGAAAACATAATCCCAACTATAAATATAAAATGATGGGGTCTAAATTAGCTGTTATCACTCAAGAAAGAGACGTTGGAGTCCTTGTGGCTAGTTCTCTGAAAACATCCACTCAATGTGAGGCGGGAGTCAAAAAAGCAAACAGAAAGTTGGGAATCATTAGGAAAGGGATAGATAATAAGATAGAAAATATCATATTGCCTCTATATTAATCCATGGTACAGCCACATCTTGAATACCGTGTACAGATCTGGTCGCCCATCTCAAAAAAGATACACTGGAATTAGAAAAGGTACAGAAAGGGGCAACAAAAATGATTAGGGGTATGGCTCACCTTCCATATGAGGAGAGATTCATAAGACTGGGACTTTTCAGCCTGAAAAAGAGACAGCTAAGGTGGGATATGATAGAGGTCTATAAAATCATGACTGGTGTGGAGAAAGTAAATAAGGAAGTGTCATTTACGCCTTCTCATAATGCAAGAACTAGGGGTCACCCAATGAAATTAATAGGCAGCAGGTTTAAAACAAACAAAAGGAAGTATTTCTTCACACAATGCACAGTCAACCTGTGGAATTCCTTGCCAGAGGATTTTGTGTGTATGAGAGAGAGAGAACTCAAGCTACACCCCAAGAAGAGGATGAGTTTGGATGCTGGCTCAGAGTGTGCTTTGTTAAGGACAGTGAGGCACTCAGGTCATTAGGTCAATAATGACGACTATTAATAGGGATAAACATCCCAGAATTGGGTGGGTAGCCCTATTCTTCTCAGATTGCTGCTCTCTATTATGTCAGTGGGTTCAGATTTTTCAGACCAATAGTCGGTGTACCATACATTTGAGCATACAACTGTGCACTGATGTCAGCCTCAAGAGAGTGTAGATTTATCTCTGATGCTGTCAGTTTTATTTACAAATGTTCTATTGTACTATATTGTTTGGTACAGATTGAAACCTGCCTCTGACAGGAAAGTGGAGGTTTTGCAGGGCTTTGCTCTAACATCTAGTGGCAATGGCAGAATAATCAGACTATTCTTGCTCATGGACCATTTGGTAAACTTCTATTTACATCTGTACACAGGGGGAAAGGCAAAAACAGTAGGATTTCACATGGAAACCCCTGAAAATAGCTGTTGTTGCAGGCTGTTGTTACCCCCTTTTCACCTAAGCAATTAGCCAAATTCAGCGTGTTGCAGGTTGTTCCAGTTAGGAGGAGAAATTGATGGTAGAACTAGATTTTTGTCTCTGATGCAATCTTGCGTATTTACAAAGATGATGCATAAAGACCTGTTTCCCTGAATACAATAGGAATCAAACAGTAGGACACAGTTTCTTTCCTCATTGTTCCAGCCAGCACTCTGTGCCCAGAAAGCTTTCTCTCAGGGCCACATTACCAGTACTTCCCTTGCTGTCTACTTGGCTTGTTGGCTGCTTCTCTCTTTTTATTTTTATATATTATATAACACATAACCTTTCCCAAATAATGCCCTTCCAAACCCCTGTCCATGTAGTTCCCATCCCTGAGTGGCCTTTGTTTTAACCAGAGACATGGGCAAGTGGGGTGGGGTGGGGTGGGGCGGGGCGGGGGGGAATGTGCAGGCTGTCTGACTGTTTCAGTCACCTGATTACAATGGTTTCTTTACACTTACCCCAAATGTAAGGTTGCAGTTATGCCCAATCCATAACAAGGTTTTACCCAATTCACATCACTATTTTACAATATATTATTATTTTATAATGAACTTGAATATTGACCTTTATATGCTGATCCAACTTCTATCCATGCATGTGTAACCCTTGCTAGGGTTCCAGGTCTTTGTTGCCTTCCATGGACCATGCCATATAAAAGGATTTTAAAGAGTCTATTAAGCTATCAGCCTGAGGGCTTAGGCCCAGGTCCTCAAAGGTATTTAAGCTTCTAACTCCCTCTGAAATCAATGAGAATTGGGCACCTATATATATTTGAGGATCTGGGCCATCACCTCAAAAAGTGGAGAGAAATATTTTCAGTGTGAGAGATCCTTAGTTCAATACCTGCCGAAGGCCCAAATGGGGTCAGTTACACAAGCATTACTTTGTACGAGTACCTTTAAACACTGTCACTTGTGCATGCAGATGACAGATTCTGGCACTTGTGTGCATCAGTGATGCTCTAAATAGAATTTGCATGTGCAAATCCCTTCATCTGGGTGCACAAGAGAACGTGCTTGAAAAGTACAGATTGGTGTGGGTGTAGATTCATGCACGTGCAAATAGAGCCCACCTTTTTGAAAGGGGTCCTTTGTATGTATGTTCTTTAATTAAAACAGAAAATTATCTATATTTTCAAATCTGGGCACCTTAATAGGACACCCATAGACCACATCTGGATAATTAAATCAGCACTGATATACACAAAATGGGGATTAATGCACCTAACTAGCAATCTGAGGATCCAGTTGTGGGATTTTGTTGTCCTGGTAAGGTGATGATTTTTAAATATTGGCTCTCATAAATCACGCTTATGTTTCGACTCTTACGTTTTTAATTTTTACAATTTAGATTGCTGCATTTATCTTTTTATATTGTACCTCAAAATGCAATGCTCAGCTGCACTCCAAAGCCTGCTGCAATCAGTGGGAGATTCCCCATTGGGTTCAATGGGCTTTGGATCGGCCCTATGTGAGGAAATGTGATGCTTTACCAATAGCACGTTTTCTCTCTTCACGATAAAGGCGGATTCTCAGAGCTTTAGTACTGAAGGAGAGTGCCAGCCTCCTAGCAAATAAAGTATTGCATCTCAAGATAAACAACTCTATTATACAACTCTGTGTTTGAAGTAACTCTAGGTCAGGGGTCGGCAACCTATGGCACGCGTGCCAAAGACGGCACGCGAGCCAATTTTTAATGGCACGCTGCAGCGTGCCATTAAAAATCCTGCCCGGCCCGGCACGCTCTTCTCCGCCCCCGCAGTGGCAAGCTGCGGGGTCCACACTCCTGGGCCAGAGCGCCCGGCCAAGCACAGCAAGCCGCCGGTGTAACACACCGGCCCCTCCCCCGCCTTCCCCCGTCCCCTGAAGCCATGTCGCTCCGCGCGCAGCGCTCTGGGGGCCAGGGCTGCGCGCTCCCGCAGGGCAGTGCTTGGCTCCGCGGGGAGGCAGACACGCTCCCCACTCCCCTGGAGCCATGCCGCCCCGCGCACAGCGCTCTGAGGGGCAGGGCTGCCTGCTCTCGCGGGGCAGCGTGTCTGGCTCTGCGCAGAGCAGAACATGGTAAGGGGGCCGGGGGGGTTGGATAAGGGGTGGGATCCCGGGGGCTGGTTAGGGGCGGGGGGGTCTCTGGAGGGGCAGTCAGGGAGCAGGGGGGGTTGGATGGGGCATGGGAGAAGAAGTGGGGGCAGGGCCTTGGGGAAGGGGTGGGTGGGTGGAATAGAGTTACACACACCCCANCACCCCTCGCACCAAATGGGAGCTGCCCAGGTAAGTGCCCCACACCCAAACCTCCTGCCCCAACCCTGAGCCCCCTCCCTCATTCTAGCTCCTGGCCAGACCCTTCACCCCCAGCCCTGTGCTCAGTGCACTCCCACCCTCAGCTCAGTGCAGAGAGAGGAAGAGAATGGGCCAGAACCAGGGAGAAGGTAGGTATCCACTGTATGTGGGCAGGGCCGGGACCCCAGACCGGCAGCGGGCTGAGTGGGTCTGGCAGCCGGGATCCCGGCTGGCAGGAGCCGGCGGATGGAACCCCTGAGCGGCAGTGGGCTGAGCCGCTCAGCCCGCTGCTGGTCTGGGGTCCCAGTCGCCGGCCCCGCACAGCCCGCTGCCGGTCTGGGGTTCTGGCTGACGGACCCTTGCCAGCCGGGGTCCCGGCCGCAGGCCCCACTCAGCCCGCTGCCGGCCTAGGTGAACAGAACCCCAGACCAGCTGCGGGCTGAGCGGGCCGGCGGCGTAAGATCAACATTTTAATTTAATTTTAAATGAAGCTTCTTAAACATTTTGAAAACCTTGTTTATTTTACAATACAACACTAGTTTAGTTACATAATATATAGACTTATAGAGAGCGACCTTCTAAAAAACATTAAAATGTATTACCGGCACGCGAAACCTTAAATTAAAGTGAATAAATGAAGACTCGGCACACCACTTCTGAAAGGTTGCCGACCCCTGCTCTAGGTAGTAAAGAGAAACAACAAAGTCTTCGTAAGTGTAACTAGCTTTCCACCAACATGTTCAGTTGGCCATAGGTTCACACCTGGTATCCATAAGGAATGTGCTGTGTGAGCCCAATTCCACAACGTGAGGTAACAACTGCCTGTGTATATTCAAAAACAGTAAGATGGAGAAACAATCATGCCAATTGACCCTAAAGAGAACAACTTCCAACCAGGGTGCAGGTAAGGGGACAGGATATGCTTATCTATACTCCATTAATTGCAGCAGAGTAAATATTGCAGAAATAATATTTACAAACAGCCACTCAGTTAAACACACCCCTACTCATTGCTTTATTTATTGCACTGCAACTGGGACCTGCACAGCTCTCTAAACAAACACAAGGTTTAATAATTCTGTGTTAGACTCTAGGTTCAAGTATTTCCCAGCTAGAGTCTGATCTCTCTTGCTCCAGTCTCTAAATCAGGAGTAACTCCACTAAGTCAGAGGTCTAATGGTGTCAAATTGGGGTACCTAAGAGCAAAATCAGGCCCCATGTATGTAATACATAACTATATTTTCTTCTTCCAGTGATACTGGACATTCATCACAATCTGTTTAATAACCAATTTTTTTTCTATAATACTGAACACTATGCTATATCCTTTTGTATTAAGTGGGTTATTAACTCACTATGGGTCATTAATTCCTATTAATCACTGATGAATTGTTTAAGGGAGTATACATTTATTACAGCTTGTCAATAGGAATTGACCCATACTGATGGCGACACATTAGTCCAGACACTGAAAGAACTTAGACATAATTCCCCCCGAAAGATAGTCAAGTTTTTTGTTTGTTTCCCCCCGCCCCTCCTTTTAAATGTATCAAACCAGTGTCAAGAGGCTGGATTGAGTCAAAATATATACTTGTACTATGCCTGCAAAATCCATCCACACAGCTTTGCCAGTGATTCTCACTCCTGACCTGTTACCCCTCTGTATTGCAGCCATCATGGGTTCCTCTGAAGCAGACATTGCCAGGCTGGCCAGTTAGCGTTGCAGTTTTTCAGTGTACACACGTGAACTAGATAAGAACTTCCACCTCAAATATAGCTGTGATGAACTGAAACTGTGAATTTGTCCCTCCCAAGGTGACAGCTCATGCATTAGCCCACTGCACCAGCAGTCTCCAGGCACAGTCTGTATTAATTTTTAAATTTGCATGATATAGTAGCTGGGATTTCACTTCTTTAATGATATGGTGACTTTCCCCTCATTAGAATATGCTTTTCTTGCACTCTTTCTGATGGGTTTTATGTTTGATTTGCTCCTCGGGGGGCGGGGGGAGGCACTCGGGGTTTTTAGATGTATCTTGTTACACATTTTCATGTCTTGTGACTCCTTTTAAAAGTACCTGCCTGCATGTTTGAACTATATAAAATAAGAACATAAGAACATAAGAAAAGCCGTACCGGGTCAGACCAAAGGTCCATCTAGCCCAGTATCTGTCTACCGACAGTGGCCAATGCCAGGTGCCCCAGAGGGAGTGAACCTAACAGGCAATGATCAAGTGATCTCTCTCCTGCCATCCATCTCCATCCTCTGACGAACAGAGGCTAGGGACACCATTCTTACCCATCCTGGCTAATAGCCATTTATGGACTTAGCCACCATGAATTTATCCAGTCCCCTTTTAAACATTGTTATAGTCCTAGCCTTCACAACCTCCTCAGGTAAGGAGTTCCACAAGTTGACTGTGCGCTGCGTGAAGAAGAACTTCCTTTTATTTGTTTTAAACCTGCTGCCTATTAATTTCATTTGGTGACCCCTAGTTCTTGTATTATGGGAATAAGTAAATAACTTTTCCTTATCCACTTTCTCAACATCACTCATGATTTTATATACCTCTATCATGTCCCCCCTTAGTCTTCTCTTTTCCAAGCCGAAGAGTCCCAGCCTCTCTAATCTCTCCTCGTATGGGACCCTCTCTAAACCCCTAATCATTTTAGTTGCCCTTTTCTGAACCTTTTCTAGTGCTAGAATATCCTTTTTGAGGTGAGGAGACCACATCTGTACACAGTATTCGAGATGTGGGCGTACCATGGATTTATATAAGGGCAATAATATATTCTCGGTCTTATTCTCTATCCCCTTTTTAATGATTGCTAACATCCTTACAATGTATCATTTATAACATAGTCCAACTGAATGCAATATCTTAGCCTTCCTATATTCCCATTTCTGTAGTACACAGAAATGTAATCCAGTATCATGGCATATTTATAACAAAGCTAAAATAAACTCTAGCACAGTCCCCTACCGACTGTCGTCATGTTGAATGACAGACAGAACCATACCAATGGACTATGTGTAATTATGCAGTGTTGTTGTAGATTATAGCTCTTTGACTCCAGCCCACTTCCCTATGATACAGGACTCCATTTGAAATTCTGGGCTGTCACTCATCAGTTTTAAAGAAGTGAAGCAATATGGAGATGGCAGTGGGTGAATTGTATCTTTTGAAAATTGTGGGATTTTCACATCATTATAAACTCAAAAATAGGTCTATCTTTGCAGAAGAAAGTGGTGTGAATTTTCACAATAAAATCAGGGCTATCTCTTTGCAAAAAATAGTTGACAATGGGCCCATCATTCAAATGATGATAGCTTTTGCATCAAATGTGAAAAAAGTATGTGTGATTTTTTTAACATGCCTTCAATATGAAAACAGCCATTTTGCCAAACCTGTGAATCAAGCAACAGTAAAGAAGTGGTGAGACCATGGATATTAACCAAGCACCTGGGGTGTGTGAAATGAAAAAAAAATATATGTATTTTGTATAGCTTAGTGCTGGAGCATAGTCCACTAACTTCATAAAGTGTAATAAGAGGAAGCCTTACAACTAGGTGGAAGTGACACATATATGGCAATGTCCTACAATATCCTGGATAAACCTTATTGAATTAAGTTTATGTGCCATTGTGGGCCAGGGATTGTATGTAATGCCATGGGGGAGGGTGACCACAGCTCCTCCAGAAACTAAGAACAGCGAGGAGGTGTGACATTGCACTCCATATGCTTTATGGAAATATGCTTATGAATATGATGTAACTGGAATATGCTTTATGCAAAAGGTCTCTTGTAAGGTATCATTACAAAGCTTATAATCTACTGAGTGTGTTCATCCTATTTGTATGAATGTGTCATTCTTGTATCTGAAGCTAGAAATATGAAGTATAACGCTGAACTCTGCAAAGTGTGGGCCATTAATGGTGGTTTAGAATCTTGATGGCTCCCATTGACTAGGATAATTGGTTGTAGATGGTTTATTTACCTGCAAGCCTTCCTGTGTATGTGAGGGCCAGCCCTTGTGTAATGAAGAATGAGGTCTCACAGGACATGTGAACATGTCACATGATACTGGAATCCATCTTAAATCTGGTACTTTTCCATTTAGAAGGAGGGGTGGGGACCCAGGGAGACAAAAGATTCCTGCCTTGTGCCAAAGCTATAAAAGGGGGTGGAACAACTAACAAGGACTGTAGCAGGGGAAAGGATTGGGCCCAGACTAGGAAGGAGTCTAGTCTGTGAAAGAAGCTTATTGGAACATCTCTGAGGGTAAGATATTACCTGTAATCAGTTTCTTAATATATTAGGCTTTGACTTGCGTGTTTTGTTTTATTTGTTTGGTGACTTACTTTGTTCTATCTGTTATTACTTCACACCACTTAAATCCTACTTTTTATACTTAATAAAATCACTTTTGTTTATTAATGAACCCAGAGTTAAGTGATTAATACCTGGGGGAGCAAACAGCTGTGCATATCTCTCTATCAGTGTTATAGAGGGCGGACAATTTATGAGTTTACCCTGTATATGCTTTATACAGAGTAAAACAGATTTATTGATGGTTTGGATCCAATTGGGAGCTGGGTTTCTGGGTGCTGGAGGCAGGTAACCTGCTAAGCTGTTTTCAGTTAAGTCTGCAGATTTGGGGGCATGGCCCAGACCCTGGATCTGTGTTGCAGCAGGCTAGCATGTCTGGCCCAACAAGGCAGGGTTTTGGCATCCCAAGCTGGCAGGGAAAACGGGCTCAGAGGTAATCTCAGCACATCAGGTGACAGTCCCAGGGGGGTCTCTGTGACCAAACCTGTCACAGGAGGTGACTAGGCAAATTCACTCAGGTTGTAGAACCTCTCAAGAAGTACCACCACCTAGAGGCTCGCATATATTGGTTCAAACTGGATTGTCTAGAGACCAGCTGACAAATAAAGGACTTTTGGATAAATAGCCTGAGTTTAAACTGCCGCAGGGCCTGCTTTCTGATTCAACAATCAGACAGAACTTTTTGTCCAAAGGAGGCCCCACAATCCCTCCTGGGAAGTTTTGGAAGGACTTAACCTATTCCTGGGGGTTCCTGTTCTGAGCAAAAGGTGTTATGAGCTTGTAACCACATAAAAAAAGCCTTTGATGGGGTTTGAAGGACAGTTCACATGCCAGAGCCCTGGTTGGGGCTGGGGTCATCTTCAGTAAGCTTATTAGTATGTGTATAGGTCCTTCTATTGTTTTAAGTATTTTTTTCTCTGTCATGCTTTTACCCTACAAATAAATGTGCTTGGTTAGGAAGAGCTGGGTACAAACATAACTGGACAAATGCGCTGTTTACAGCCACTGAGGAGAAGGCAAATCAGGCCTACCTAGGCAGTGTGACTTGCTGGGGAAGTCACAGTGAAGACAGGGAACTGTGCAGCCTGGAAATACCCTGGTCAGAAGAGAGACAGACGCAGGTCTCTGCCCAAGAGAGGGGACAGCTGGAGAGCCGAAAGCCTAAGAGTGGTTGCCTTGGTTGGACCATGGAGGCGGATAACAGGTGTGGTTGCCCTGAAGTGTGACAGGAATCCCAAATCAAAATCCCAGTCCTTAGACGTTGTCATAGTTCAGCTCAGGGCCAGCTCTAGGCACCAGCAAACCAAGCACGTGCTTGGGGCGGCACATTTTCAAGGGCGGCATTCTGGCCATCTTTTTTTTTCTTTTTCTTTTTTTGCTTCGGGCAGCAAAAGCCTAGAGCCGGCCCTGGCAGCAGCAGCGCGTCGCCCTGGGGCCGCTGCGGTTCGCGCCGTGGGGGAGCAGTGCCCCACCTTGTGGCTGGGCCAGGCAGGCTCCAAGCGGGGGACACTCAGGCTGGGGGCCGCCCCGTGGGGCACACAGAGCCGCCTGCAGGTGCCGCAGGGCGGCCGCCCCCCAGCGCCGCAGCCGGGGCTGGGCGAAGCAGCCCAAGCCACCCAGGGGCTGCGGCAGGGCGGCCAGAAGCAGCAGCAGCACCGGGGCCATAGAGGGCGGGGTGCTGCCGTGCGGGGCCCGCGTCCCGCTCTCTGGGGCTCCGCTCCCTCTGAGGCTACCCTGCCCCGGGTCCTCAGCCCCCTGCTGGGGTGGTCCCCAGGCTCTGCCCTCCCGGGTCCTGGAGGCAGGAGCCCTGGCTGGAGGGACCCTGGGCTGAGGTGCGGCCCGGGTAGGGTGACCAGACAGCAAATGTGAAAAATTGGGACAGGGGGTGGGGGGTAATAGGAGCCTATATAAGAAAAAGACCCAAAAATCGGGACTGTCCCTATAAAATCAGGACATCTGGTCACCCTAGGCCCGGGAGCCCCACTGCTTACCCTGACCCTGCCACCGCCGGACCGGCTGGAGGCGAGGGGGGAGTGGGTGGAGTCAGCACTGGTGGGGGAGAGCCCAGCGCTGGGGCGGCAGGGGGTTCGGGTGGGGTGGGGGAGAGAGCCCAGCGCTGGGGCGGCAGGGGGTGTGGGTGGGGTGGAGTGGGGGGGAGAGCCCAGGGCTGGGGGGGGGGCGGCCAAAAGTTTTTTTGCTTGGGGCGGCAAAAAACCTAGAGCCAGCCCTGGTTCAGCTCTAAACCCAAACTTCCCAGTGGCTTCCTGTCTCTGCACCAGCCAATCTAAAGCCTTGAACATAAACACCCCCAAATTTGTGGGGGAAGTTCAAAACTGGATTGAAACATTGCATCTGTTTTATCTACTTTTGAATGGCACTCATCACTATAGTATCTGAGGTCTGTTCTGTCTCCATCTAAAATATAAGCTGCCTCTCTTCCTGCTATGCTGTGTCACGTGGTTAGGAACCTCTCTAAACCTCTGAAACTTGCTCCCTTTGGTAGTTCATCATAGCCAGAATTTTGGGGGCTTCAGGGCACAGTGTAATGCACATTTGTTCGAACAGGTTTTGAACTGTCGTTTAACTGAAGCATTTAACTGTCCCTTTCATAAAGCAGTGGGATGACTCCTCATGTGAGTAGTTTCACCTTTTCATAGCAAGCTATAGTGGGGTTGATCAACATAAGCAGATGGAATTGTTATTATGTGTAGTTCAAAGTACTGTAAAACTTCCAGATGCTGCTACAGTGATGAATAGAGACTACAAATGCATATGCAAATAAATAAATGAGTAGCGTGAGTCACGGAAATGACAGTCTGAATAGGTTTTAGCCTAACAAAACAATGGATTTATATTCCTTGCCTTTTAAATCAGTGTTGATCATGAATTCCAGGTTTAACTATACTGGCATGATTGTTATCAACGACTGAATTATAGGAGCTGAATTTTCATCTATACCTCGGATTTAGATAAATGCAAAAATCTGAGCCAGTCTGAATTTCTTTTAGATGAAGGAAAAGAAGGATGAGCAAGAAACCAGAGGAAATTGAAGTATTTTTGAGTGTTATCACATATCACCCCAGCACTTTGATACCAAGGTGATACATGCCTAAGAAATGCCAAAGATAAATAGATATGACATTATTTCATCCTCTAAATGCTGGGAAAGTTATGAAAAAGACCTCCGAAACAATGGAAAGACGTATTTTTTTCTTCCCTTTATAGCTAAGCAGATGACAGTTACACTGTCAGATAGCCTGTCACATTTTTTGATAGAAAGTCCATCTCCAGTTTTAAATGAAATGTATCTATATTGAAGCATATATTCCAAAGCACTTTCTATAAACAGTCTCTCCGGTGCCCTTAACTTGCTGCGAATATCAAACATTCAACTCCCGAGTCAGGCTGTCCTTGTTCAAGGAGGCTGGTAGAAAGCTTGCAGGAGGACTGCATCATACTTAGGGTATGGCTACACTTAAAACACTACAGCGACACCTGCTGTAGCATTTGAGTGAAGATGCTACCTATGCTGATGAGAGGGCATCTCCTGTCGGCGTAGTTATTCCACTTCTCCGAGAGGCAGTAGCAAGGTTGATTGGAGAATTCTTCCATTGACATAGCATTGTCTCCACCGGGGGTTAGGTCAGTATAGCTACGTCTCTCAGGGGCGTGGAGTATTCACACTCAAGAGACCAGGGCCGGCTCCAGGCACCAGCCCAGCAAGCAGGTGCTTGGGGCGGCCAACTGAGATGGGCGGCACTCCAGCTGTTTTTGGGGCGGCAAGTCCGGGTCTTCGGGGGCGGGTCCCTCTGGGAGCGAAGGACCAGCCGCCGAATTGCCACCGAAGACTGAAGTGGCGGCGGTAGAGCTGATCACGATCGCGGCTTTTTTTTTGCTTTTTTTTTTGCTGCTTCGGGCGGCAAAAACCCTGGAGCCGGCCCTGCAAGAGACATAGCAATACTGATGTAAGTTCCTAGTGTAGACCACCCCTTAGAGACCCTGGGGTTGATTCTCCATGGCCTTGCCCCTTGTTATGTCACTTCGCCTTGTGCAAAGTGTGTGCAAAATGCCATCAAGTTAGAACTAGACAGGTGGTAGCATTTCCCACCCACTTTGCACTAAACAAAGTCAAGGCAGTGAAGATCCAGACTGATTCCTAATACGTCAGTGGAAATCTAGAATGACTCCATTGAAATAAATCAAGGTACCACTCAGTAGTCTGCACCGCTCCCCTTCCCTCTCACAGCCATGCTCTTCCTTTTATGGATTTTCCAAGGTAAGAAGACTCTGGATGAGATCTTCAGTGAGTATAAATTGGCATAGCTTCATTGTAGTCCCCAGAGCTATGCTCATTTACACAGCTGGCCCTGTGTCTTTTGGGAGCAGATGCCTGTTCTATGACCTTCCCTAAGCAGCAGCTACAGAACATTTGACAAGAGCTGAGTCCTTAATGAACAATTCCTAACAAAGACTCTGCCATTATTTATTTATTTTTTTCAGCAAGAGTGTCTCCAGGAGTACATGATTACTTACAGAAAATGCATTCCAGTCAACTGTGAGTAACCCAGGGCTTTTTCTGAGTTCTGCTGGAAGGGGGGGAGGGAAATACATACAGTGTAGGCTCTTAGAAAAAAAATGATAGTCCCTTCAGGGGAGAATTTATAAAATCCTGCAAGGAGGGAAATTTGCCTTGCACCAGCTGACTTTCTGCAGAGAAGGGTCCTGCTGAGCCTGCAGCATTTCACAAAGAAGGTATGATGTACAGGACTGTGTATGTGATTGTAGAGCTGTGTGGATCTCTGTGTGGGTGTGGGAGGGGAACACAGACATAAGGCAGCTACGAGCAATAACCTCTCCCTTTGAGATATGGGGACTTAAAGATTTTTTCTACAAAGGGATGCCTATCATAGACTTAAAAAAAAAAAATCACAATGGTGAACTCAATGCTGCCACCCAGAGTATCTCTTTGCATAATATATGATGTGCTGCTTGGATTTTGGAACTAGGGAGATTAAAGCAGATGATCTTTCTGCATATAAAGCAGCCTGAGACAGCATGATGGATCATTGCTGAAAAAATTTCATCCCATGCATAATTGCTTTCTGATCTTCCTCACTGAAGTACTATCACCAGCTCCGTGCCTGACTATATTACTTAACTCGTAAAAGCCACAAGCATTCTTTACTTCTGTATATCTTGTCCATAGCTGGTTCTGGGGTCACTTGCTTTACAAGCATGCTACTGACAGCAACAGTAAAGCTGTTAAAAACTGGATCAAAACAGCTTGCACCTGAACAGCAAGGTGAATCAGATAATTGGCTGCATGTAGGGCCTGGAAGATGACTGCTTGTTGGGGTGCTTAATATACATGTGGTTCATTTCTGTTTAACCCTCTGCGGTTTGTTTCATTTGCCTGATGGCTTCTGCAGCAGCTGGAAAATGCATGATTTCTCAGCTACTTTGTTTTAAATTCCAGCATATCTTGCTCAAAGTATTTACAGAATAGGATTTTAAAACTGTATCTGTGTAATTATGATTTTGTGAGAGGCATGGATGAGAGGAACACAAACTTGTATTTCCTAGTGAATGGTGAATCTATAATAGATTCACGGTTTGGTTTGATTCAGATCAGTATCCTAAAATCTGGGGGTGAAATCCTGGCCCCATTGAGGTCAGTGACAAAACTCCCTTTAACGTCAGTGGGGCTAAGGTTTCACCTTGGATATTTCTTCAAACCTCCTTCATTTGCAAAATTGGACTGGAGATCTCATGTAGATTGCTGCTCCTGCATTGGTTGAAAATACAGGGCCAAATTTTCTATTAGTATAAATGGGCAAAACATTATCAAAGGCACACTAACAGAGAACTTGACCCATTCTGTGTGTGTGTGTGTGTGTGTGTTTGTTTAGAAAAGCCTTTGTTGTGGTATTTTAGGGTCCCATCCAGAACTAAAAGGGGCACAAAGGAGCATGTAAATTGAAAATAATAGGATGTATGTTGCGGAGAATTAAATGAACTTTTTCTAACATGAGAAATGTTTGGTTCAGGTGCGCCTCAAGGGCAGGTGTGCCTCCAGGGCAGAGGAACTGTAATGTTTAGAAGCACCTCTCCAAAGTCTTATAACAAGAAGAGGATTCTTGGTGCAGTGATCCTTATGCGTGCACCTTCAGTAGAAATCGCCCAATAACAAGACAGTGAAAACTAAAACCAAACATTATCTGATCACTTACCATTGTTTTATGGGATAGCCTGGAACAGCTAATAGCATTCTAACCTTTTCCTTCTGAAATAACCCAAAACTTTGACAAGGATTAAACCGTAAGGTTCCACAGAAATTATTCTAAAATACCTTTGTAGGATAGTAGGAGACACTTTCGATAGGTTTTTATTTTCAAATATCTTATTCTATAACAGGGATATAATTGTCTATGAAACTCAATAGGACAGTTAAAAAAACCTTTAGGAAAGTTAGAGGGAGACTTTCAAAAGTACAAGTGGGAGTTAGGTATCCAGCTCCATTGCCTTTCAATGGGAGTTGGGTGCCTAATGGCACTTTGTGCCTTTGGAAATCCCCCCTCACCCCCCCCCCACCTTGTTCTCCAGGACTTTTCCACAAGGAGAGGACCTGGAGGTTCAAGTCCCAAACAGACTTTAGCTGCTGACTCTGCAGTACAGTATTGGATATGAGGTTGTTATGCTCCCCTTGCCTGAGACATTAAAGAGAGATTCCTTCTTCCTCCATCCAGTGGCCTTCACAGAGAAAATTAAAAAGCTCATTGTACATTCTAAAAAATATAGGGAGTTGTCTCTCCTGTCTTAACCACCTTTCTCAATAAAGCAATTTTTAATATTCAGTGTTGGGTGAGCAGAATAGTTACCTCATCTTTCCTATATTATCAGTGCACCTTCAGAATCCAAGTATTATTCATAGAACTGAGCTATGTATTGGAGTCCAAATAGGATTTTATTTCCAGGAATTTTGACCCTATGATTTGACCCAATGGATTTAAAACATTGGTCAAAACATACAAATCTAATTCAAATATGAACTACTTGTGAAACGTTGGTGCACAGACAAGTAACTATGGGCAAGGTTCTGATACTCTTCCTCACACAGAAATACTCCCATGGAATTATGATGAGCCCCATGGACTCTCATGCAATAAAGTGCTACTAAGCAGAAGCAAGGGAATCAGAATCTAGCCCTATATGAGGCCTCAGCCCTAGCTGAGGAACAAGGCAGAAGGCCCAGCAAGCATGTCCAAGGAAAATAGTTCTGTGAGATCATTAGTGGGGCACCAGTAATACTGTTTCTCTTTGGGTTTTACCAGCATTAACCCAAGATTTTAGCACTTTATCTTAGCCATAGACCAGTCCGGAAATTCTGAGCTAAATTAATGTCATCTCACAATCAGTGAATTTGTCCTGGGGAGAGAAAAAGTCAGTGAAAATTAGAAGTTATGGAATAAGTTTAGGGATCTCTCAGAATAAAAGGATTGATTCTGCCTTTGAAATCAATCTACTGATAGTTGTTCATTTTATTCCACTTTCCATGCAAGACTAGGGATCCATCAAACCAGTGATAGGTAAACCTAAAAAGATGTTGAGGTTCAGTCTAGATGTGCACCTAAATCTATGGAGTCTTATCTGAATTCCTTGAGACTGCACAATTGGGCTTGCAGTCCTGTGTAAAGAAACAGTCTCATGTGACTGCCTGCATCTGGTTGAGTCATAAATACCTCAGGAACGCCTCTCTCAGTAATTCAGCACTACTGCTGCCAGTCCCACATGATAAAAGGGAGCTCAGGAGACTATTGAATAGTATCAGAGTTCAGAATGGAACTTGAAAGAAAGAAGCAGAGCTATCGGGGAGCCCTGAAGTGTGGCAGAGGATCCAAAGGCCTACTAAAAGGATAAAGAAGCCACAAAGGGGCATGCAACATATAAGGGAATTAAGCCAAATCATGCAGTACAGACAAAGTGTGCAGGGCACAAATGAGTGGAAGGATGTAAAGATAGCTTAAAGGTCATCTTCCCACTTCCCTGGTCATACTCCTGCTCTGTGCGAGGCTGCTCCTCCCTTCACTGTACTAGAACAGCCTGAGGGCTGCTTTAACTTACGCGTGGCTTCAGTGACCATGGCAGTGACAAAAACACAAACCAGTATTGATGTAGTGCAGGGACATCCCCATCTCCCCTGACCATGAATCCCATTTCCCTGCTCTGCTGACAGCTGGGAGGCCAAGTGACGTAAGATTCCCTGGTGTCATCAAAGGATCATCCATGGACTGAGGTGATCCTCCCTGGACTGCCTGACATCTGTAGGCTCAGGTTACCCTAGCAGGACACTGCAAAGGGCTGCACATACTGGCAGATCCGGCCCATAGCAGTTTGTATAAAGGATCCATCAACTCTAGCATTCTACCATGGGCAGTGCCTCAGACTCAGTGCTTCATAGGAAGTTGGAAAGAAACAGAAACCTCTAATGCCAGTTATGTACTGCTTCTCTTTGATACTTTGCTGGTCTTCTAATTTCAAAGAGGGTTGGTACAACGTCTGAGGGCCCGAGGAGCAGTGGAGTAGCCTGTGAAAGCCAGAGGAGCATCAGAGAGAGCTCTCCATTCAGAAACAAAGGCAAAAGGGGCACAGTTCTGAACTGAACTTGAAATTTTGATGAGACCCTCTCTATAAGCATGAGTTTGAATACAGAGATCTGCGATTAGAGAGGAACCCCAGGCCAGTATGTCTGTTCATTGAAGTTTTCCCTTAAGAACTGATATATAGTTTATTCAGATTTCAGTCTATTCCTTACACTGTAGTTATCTCAGGGGAAATTACAGGCTTAATACAAGAGGATGACAATAAAGCTACGTTTGAGTTTTTAACAAAGGGATGTGAATTGCCCAAGCTGTCGTTCCTTCAGAAATGACAGTGTCTACTAGAATAGCAGTCTATCGCAATTTTTAGATCACTGAGCCTCCTTGTTTAATAGGAAACTGACAATGATGGTTCTTGTTTTGTTTTGTAGGTGCTTTCACCTGTAATTATTGTAGATAAGTCATAAGAAAATGCTTTGAGCAGCACATAAATCTCAGTCAGATGGGAATGTGTTGTTATCTGAAAGCTAGGCCTGAACCTCAGTTTCAGTGAAACCAGACAGTTTCCAACCACTTCCCAATCAAGAGATTTTCATGTCCTTGAAATGAATCCCCAGCAATCAAATCACTTATGCAAAGTCTGGTCCCCTCACCCCAGGATGTTTTAAGATAATGCACTGAGGAATTAGCTCATGCAACTCATTCTTGAGCACAACCAAAAAGCATTGAAAGTGAGGAAATGAGTCCATGTCATCTGTGAATGCCTTGATATTCATCCCTATTATCCTTCACATTTTCTATTCAAGTAGCACATAAATTATCAGCTCTGTTGTCAAATGCTGCATGTAATTGTGTTTAGCATAAAGCCCTGGGCAGGGTGATAAGGAATGGGGAGAGAGCCATTCACTTCTCCACAGAAGTGCAGAGCTAGACTTGATTTCAGGTGTTGGCTATCCAGTCTTTTCAAGCACTCCCAGGATGCCCTGTTTAAAAACGTGAAACAGCCTGTCAGGACTAAGAAGGAACAGCAGACGTAAATGTTTAACTGGAACAGTGCATAGCAAAGAACTGGAAACACTTTGGGTTTTAGATGTTAAGTAGCTACATACTGAAACCAGATGTCCGATGCCATCGCTTTAAAAGCCAAGCTCTCTTGATGCAGAATGTCTGCCACTGCAGTGATCACGCAGCAACATCAGCATCTCCCCATCTGTGCTGGGACCCCCTTTGCCTTGCCCTCCTCTTCCCAGAGGCCATGAACCTTCCATGGCCTGCAGGTGACAGCTCCATGACAGCTGTTACAAATCTTGGAGAGAGCCAACAAAGTGCTCCAGCAGATGAAGGCTAAACTAGAAAGCTGTCTTTAAGCTTGCTGCCCCTTCTGCATGTGACAGTGCACCTACCCACAATGTCAGCAGCAGAGGGGCTGATAGGCCAGCTCCCTAAAATGTGCTTCGCCCCATTACCATAAATGCTGACTCGGCTCTTTGATTCTGATATTGTTTTTAAAGTAGATTCCTCATAGATTGAGGCCGGCCTGGCCTCCAGTGACAGGGTCATGAACCATCCCATGCTTGATGGGTTCTTTGCATGCTTATTCCTTTACAGATCAGCCAAAAGAGAGAGGGATTGGTTCTCTGGTGTGGCCCACCCACTTTGCATCAGTTAGGTAGCACAAAGAGGCCAGAAAGCAGCCAGACGTCCCCTGCTGGGGATGACCCTGGTGTGGAGGGATTCCTAACCGGTTCTTACATCACCACTAACCCCTGGTTTAGGAAGCATGTTGGGGTGTGGAGTGATCCTGTCTGGAATACAGTGTGCCCTGGCAATCTTCACCTGGTAGACAGCCCCTTGGGAGCCATAACCAGCCCCCATGACTTAGAGTAGCATCCAGGGCTGGCATGGAATCACCCCAGAAGCAGAAACCAAAAACTTGTTCCCTGGCAGCCCCCTCTCTTGCTTAGTGGAAGCTAAGTGTAGTTATGAATGTGAGTCTGAGTCTTAACATCATACACTCAACTAGGGTAAAATAGGACAACAAAAAAGTAGGTTGTGGAATTCTCAAAGGCTATGGGAAGACTTGATCTTCTCTGGCTGAGAAGCCTTGATTTCCTCTTGAACGATCAAGCTCAATGCGACAATAAGCCTCGATCTCAGCCAGCTGTACAGCTCCTCCATATGATCACTTAGCCAAACTGGCAAGGAAATGCTGCTCTGGGTTTCGTTTTGTTTTACCCCTCCCTATTTCCATAATACAATAAACTTTGCATTCTACTCAGTAGTATGGGGGAGAGGGGATGACGGTCTTGTAAAGCAGCTCTATTCCTTTTAAAAAAAGAGACTGCTCCTCTCCAGTGTGTCAGACGTTGGTGAGTGATAAGGATGGTGATGAATGCTCACTTGACAAAAAGCAAAAGGCAGGTGCCAGTCTGGCGGTTTGATATGAAGCTCCACTTTAGTTTGAAAAGCACTCATGGTGCCAGAACAGCAGCTTGTCCCCTGATGATAGATCAGCCAAGAATTTCTGTACATCTCTAGCATATTAACAGCAGTTTTGCCTGTATTTTACTACACAAAGAAATTTGGCCTTTAGCTGTGCTGTTGTTGGATAGGTTTCTTTTTTTTTTCTCCCCTTCTCTCCCCTCCTCCCCTCC
>QXTE01000109.1:5051483-5109178 GCA_003942145.1 Platysternon megacephalum | reverse complement strand
AGGATTTCTTTTCAGCTACAGGCAAACAGCCCAGTAGGAACGGGGCCACCTCTGTCCCCTTAATTACATTCCCGTATTTCAACCAGGTTACCCTGAACGATATCACTCTCCTGAGGATAACACAGCAAGATAAAGAACGGATGTTGCTTGAATGCCAGCAAACACCGGGACCATACGCTGCCAAGCTTTGTCATGCAATGATACCAGATTACTTGCTGCTAGCATGGCGTGGTCAAGTGTCCTACCATGGAGGACGGAATAAGGCTGCCCTGCCCAGAAACCTTCTGCAAAAGCTTTTGGAGTACCTCCAGGAGAGTTTCATGGAGATGTCCCTGGAGGATTTCCGCTCCATCCCCAGACACGTTAACAGACTTTTCCAGTAGCTGTACTGGCCGCGAATGCATCCCAAGTCCCCAGGGCAAATTAATCATTAAAAAATGCTTGTTTTAAACCATGTTTGATATTTAAAAAGATACACTCACCAGAGGTCCCTTCCAGGGGGTCTGCGATACCGCCTTGGGAGGGTTCGGAGGGTACTTCACTCAGGGTGAGGAAAAGATCCTGGCTGTTGGGGAGAACGGAGTGCTGTGTGCTCTCCGCAAGCTCGTCCTCGTCCTCCTCCTCCTCTTCCCCGTCCGCTGAATCCTCATGCAAGGATGAGATTAACCCCTCCTCGGAGTCCACGGTCAGGGGTGGGGTAGTGGTGGCGGCGCCCCCTAGAATTGCATGCAGCTCCTCGTAGAAGCGGCATGTCTGCGGCTCTGCCCCGGACCGTCCGTTTGCCTCCTTGGTTTTCTGGTAGGCTTGTCGGAGCTCCTTCACCTTAACACGGCACTGATATGAGTCCCTATTGTGGCCTCTCTCAATCATGCCCTTGGAGATCTTGTCAAAAGTTTTTGCATTTCGTCTCTTGGACCGTAGTTCTGCTAGCACTGAATCCTCTCCCCATATAGCGATCAGATCCAGTACCTCGCGTGTGGTCCATGCTGGTGCTCTTTTTCGGTTCTCGGACTGCATGGCTACCTGTGCTTTTCAGCTCTGTGTGGTCACCTGTGCTCTCCACGCTGGGCTAACAGGAAATGAAATTCAAAAGTTCACGGGGCTTTTCCTGTCCAACTGGCCAGAGCATCCGAGTTTAGATTGCTGTCCAGAGCGGTCACAATGGTGCACTGTGGGATAGCTCCTGGAGGCCAATACCATCGAATGTCGTCCACACTAATCCTAATTCGAACCGGCAATACCGATATCAGCGCTACTCCCCTCGTCGAGGAGTACAGAAACCGATTTTAAGAGCCCTTTATATCGAATTAAATGGCCTCGTTGTGTGGACCGGTGCAAGGTTAATTCGCTATAACGCTGCTAAATTCGAACTAAAAATCATAGTGTAGACCAGGCCTTAGACTTCCACCGCAATTTTGACAGTGGGAGCCCCCGCTCTCAGACCCAAGAGGCCGACAATGGGAAGCCCCAGGCAGCCAACAGTGCAAAATCGAGGAAAAGTAATAATGGACTTTTCCGCAATTTTCCATGGCTTGTCCACAACTCGGCTGCAATTTTTCTGACAATCATCCTGCAGTTCAAGTTGGGCCTTACTTAGACTGTAATCCCTTTGGGGCATCGACCATCTTTTTGTTGTGTGTTTGTACAGCACCTAACACAGTTGGGTCCAGTCCATGACTGACAGTCCTAGGTGCTACCACAATATTTTTCTACAATAATAAATAATAAAACAATTTTCTAATCATACATAAATATTTTACCAGAAAGAAGAATAACCTCATCAATAACCATTCAGGACTCCCCAAGAGGCAGATGATAAATGCTAAAACAGAAGTGATTCAAAACACTGGGGATTCCTAAAAGTACTTGTGCCTATGAGTTTATTTGTAAGAACTAAAAAACCATCAGACAAACTCTTCTCAGTAAATTTTTATAAACTACATATTCATCTAATCTGTTCCTGGTTTGACTGAGAAGAGATCCTTGGGACACTTTATAAACAGTGATTTAACTCAAACTGCTGTCAGTATCACATAACCCTGGCTTCTTGATTGGGAGATGATTATGATTCCACTTTGACTGCATTGTGCCAGCACACACCTACAAATTTTATCAATGGTTTGTGTCAGACTGATACACAGATATGAGGGTGCAGTTCTCTAATAAGTATACATATATATCCTTGTATCATGTAAAACAAACTATTAATCATGGTCTTTACCCAAAACACTGTAGAAAGCATGACAAGAAAGCCTACAGCCTGGCAGCAAAAATACAGTAAGTGTTTAACACCACTTAAAGTAAGAATAAAAATAAAAGCCTAATGAACTTCCAACACTATAGGAAAACAAAACAAAAAATAGCCAAACAAATGAACTCCCTCCTCTCCCTTTTTAAGTTATCACATGAAACTAATTAAGTAGGAAACACACTCAGCTGTCAAATTCATCCCATTACTCAGATACTTTTCTGATGAGAAACCATAGGAAGTAATCTTTGGAGGGATGAGAAAAATCACAACACAGGATTATGCAGAGAATTTTATCTGAGAAAAAGAAATGTTTCTGACATTTATCAAAACCACAAACTGACACTTTGAAAAGAAAAAGGAAGACAGGTTACAAGAGAAGTTAATTCATTTTTGTTTAATTTTTTTGAAGGCTCACATATGTCTTCTGCCAACTGAACCCTGAAATGCTCTCTCAGGTGTATCAACCTTGACAACTGCAGCTTCATTTTTACAGTTTTTCAAATTTTTAAATAAAGTCTAAATGGTTAATGAGAAATAATTATAAAAAGTGTATTAAATGTATTTTTAGGACTCATTTTAATGTCCTTTAAAAAAACAGTTTATATTTCACCACAGTACTGGAAAGATACCATTTCCCTCATGGGTATAGACAGGATTATCATCATCAACCTGTGTGTGGGGAATGACATACTATACTTTTTACATCTCAGTAACTGGTCTACGTCAGTAATGATTGAAAGTCATTGACATCTGACGGTCACTTCTATGAAATGACCGGCCATCTCCCTAGCTATGGAGGATTGTTCACATCAGTACTTTCCTTTGTCCAAGTGATGGGACTTCCAACACTTACTTTGAGACTAGTCAAAAGCCTAACAGATTTCATCATCAGGCACTCTGATATTCAGTCTATATTTTCCCCCCCACTGATTTTGGTTCCATTATCCTTAAAATGTTTAATGACTTTTTTCTTTAATATATGGCCCATGAGTGGATACTAAATTTACTCAAGAAGCTTTTCTGTCATCATGAAATTGTGAGAGTAGAACTCAATCATTTTATGAGCACCAGCAGAGCCCTATGAGTGAAGGCCAAGTAATTATGTACTACATTTGAAAGATACTGGATTGAAATCATGGAATCCGAAGTCATTATCCGAAATGAGTTGCAGCATGGGCAGCAGCAGCAGCAACACAAGCTTCCCAGCCTTGACCATCCAATGTGCTCCAACCCTCACCTGAGCAGATCATCTCTAGAAGTCAGCTTCCATTTCTACTCAAATATTTGACACGTGTACTGCTGAAACTGCCAAAAAAGCTGTGATACATCCTCTCCCACTGGCAGGAATAGTAGGTTCAACCTATTAACCTTTTGACTGTAGAATCTCAGAAATAATATTAGCTACCAGACAAGCGTGGGCCAGTTTCGCTAGAATTATTAAATTATATTTCTTCTCACACGTTCATGCTGTACTTGGGTCAACCATTGTTGAAAACTGACAAGAAACCATTAATGGGTAGAGTGGATGGATAAGGGGATAATTTGGGTGTTTGATTAAGTTGATCGCAGAGATCAGTTTCTCCTATTCCAAGAACTCCAACACTGCAATATATTTGGTCCAGCTGCATGACATTACCTGCAACTTAAGCATCTCTTGAAGGACATTTGACCGTGATGCGCTTGGAAGGACCAGAGACTTCAGAATTGTTGTTGATGTGGTGAGAGCGCTTAGTAAATTCACCCAACCAACTGGAGTCCATTATGTATTTAATACTTAGTCCTGCCTTGAGTGCAGGGGACTGGACTAGACGACCTCTCGAAGTCCCTTCCAGTTCTATGATTCTATAACTTACAGGCCCTAAAGACCCTCCCTAATTTAATTGCCTGCACCATGCCAGGAACAAAGATTTGTGTATATCCTTGAACTCTAGCCAATGGGGAAGTGCCTTGCAAAACATTAAAAACTCTATCCAACAGAGAATTATATTTCATTGATACTGGTCCCCATATAGGTTACTGTGGATAGGCCTTGCCAAAACAGACTCCAGCTGGAAATGTGGGTTTCCTGCAGCCTGGCTCAAAAGTTTTGCAGCTGATACAATCCTTTTGGCTAGAAGTAAGTAGGAAGATTAGTATGATAATAGATATCACTTTAAAAATTACTTCCCAGCACCGTGTTTAGCGATTTATCCCTTCATCTTGGAAAATCTCCATCTCACAGAAAGCTTGGTTCTCCAGAGCAATGCTTGAAACCAAACAACAACTACCTCACACCTCAGATACGTTTGAAAAGATTTGCTCTAACTTTTTAGAATCTTTGATAAATCTCTACAAAATAGAAACCAATGTGTCACTTTTTTGCTTCCCTCTTCCCTTTCTTTAAATGCTTTGCTCTTTTGTCTTTATTCTCTGTTCTTCTCTCAGGGGGGTGGGTGGAACCCAATAAAATAAATTTTTTTTAAAGGGTGTTAAAAAAGCATTGTAATGGTGTAGTTTTTCAGAAGTCTACCAAGAACAGGCTTGACGCCACAAACTTGATTTGTGGATGCCACGAAAAAGGCAATCTATATTAACAAATTTAATTCACTATTGACATGGTCCATTTTTGAATCAGTGTTCCCAGCTGCCAGCACTGCACACCTAACATGACAGAGAGCCCTCCTTGAACAATATCTCCAGTAATAAAGATGCCATGTGCCTAATCAGAACCTCTAACACCTGGTGCAAACTCACTGCCTTCAGTAAGTAGACAGCTCTTGGTAACCAATTCTGTTGATGAGGATACTATAAGGAATAGAATCTAACTCACTTTCTAAGATGAAACAGCAGGAGTAAAAAAGCAATTAAAAACCTTCAGTTACAAGACTAAGCAGATAGGACTTTGAAGACAGACTGAAATATCTGTAAACGGCATGGCCATTTTTCCCACAGCCACTTTTCAGGGTAGCACTGCACTTCAAAGTTTTGAAAGATTTTACCTTTGAAAGTTTTTCAGTGGCACAACTACTCCTGACACCTATTATCTGGAGACACTATGAAATAAAGCAAGAAGAGGAATGTTCTGATGAAAGAGCATGTAGCTCACTCATTTGTGACAAGGAATTGCTGTGGATAATGGCATAGTTTTCATACAACCTAATGATTACAGTAAAATCTGCCTAAAGCAACCACTCAAAAGGGCTGACAAAAATCTGACTGATGAGCAGAGGTGCTTTCAAATGAAGGTTGCATATATAGGTACCTTCAAATTAACTAGATATCTAATAGAAGCAGTCTCTTGCATAGTTTCACTGCATTTTAAAAATCTAAAATACACCTTTCCGTATGGCTCAATGCATATGTACAAACTTTATGCACACACAACATAATTATAACTCCACATCTGTTACAAGTGAATAGCCTAATTTCCTTCACACCCCACCTAAGGCAAATCTATTTCTATGCGACGCTCATCACCATGGTGCCTGCATATGCCATTTTAAAATAATCAGATAGCTATGGAAAAATCACCTATATGCCTGTAATTCAATCCTTACTGCTATTGTCTAAAATGTTTAGCCTCTACATTTTAAATCTGTACATTTCAGATAAATGCACTTCAATATTTGAGGTAACTTTTTTCAGTTCTTCACATATTAGAGATGTTTATATTTTGTTCAGTATGGGGGAAAATTCATTTCTGCTACTCTGAACAGAAAACCCTCCACCGCACATTCACAAAACCATTTCAGTTTAGATTACTCTTTTTTAATCTGATGTAATGAAATTTTTTCAAAACATCTGGACTAAAATGAAATCCAGACTGGAGCAATGGATAGGTTATTTCAGGCCTTAGGACATGTTGTTTCTTGCTTAAAAAGCCTACATTTGTAGTGCTGACCTCTCTCAACAATGCTTACTTCTGTTAGCACTGTCCAGCCAATTACGAAGATAACTTATCAAAAACCCAGTCATCAGTACAACAAGCCTGTACTTCAGATTTTCCTTTATTCTGGTTTCATTGATTACAGCACTCATTTATTCAAGCAGTTGGTTCAAACAAAAAACATATCAAGGACTATTCCAGTCTTCCCTATGTGAAGGCCTGTAGTTATACAGAAAAGTAACAGCATGAACTATATATATATATATATATATAGACACTTAAATCATTCTTGCAAGATAAATGTACCGAATATTAGTTGTGTGTTCTTAAGACGTACATCTTTCAAAACTAGAGTATAATCTAGAAAATAGAACTGCTGTCAGAAGTTCTAGGTTCTAACTAGACTCTGGTACTGAATGACCATGTGACCTTTAGGCTTGTGTTTAACTTGAGTCTCCATTTCATCATCTGTAAAGTGAGGAATTTAACACTTGTATAAGGATAAATGAGATGGGGGGGGAGGGGGATTAATTATTTAAGGTTTGTGAAGCTCTTTGTAATCTTCCAGTGAAAGACTATAGAAGTATTCAGTATCAGGGGGTTGCTGTGTTAGTCTGTATCCACAAAAACAACAAGGAGTGGCACCTTAAAGCCTAACAGATTTATGCCCAAATAAATCTGTTAGTCTTTAAGGTGTCACCAGACTCCTTGTTGTTTTTATAGAAGTACACCTCTACCTCGATATAATGCTGTCCTCAGGAGCCAAAAAAATCTTACCACGTTATAGGCGAAACCGTGTTATATTGAACTTGCTTTGATCCCACCGAGTGCGCAGCCCCGCCCCGCTGGAGCACTGCTTTACCGCGTTATATCCAAATTCGTGTTATATCGGGTGGTGTTATATTGAGGTAGCGGTGTATTGTTATTATCTGGACAGGACTGTATTAATTTCATCCATATAAAGGAGGAAGCAGCTCACCGATATTTATGACCAGACCATTCCTCTAACAGAAGAGCCATGCTAATTTGAACTTTGCTAGTCTGCATACCATCATCATTTTCACACAAGATTTGCTCCTTACTTCTAAAAGAGTTGATGGAGTGATGACTACTAGTTGTTTAAAATATTACTACTTAAACATCAGCACTTCTACAAAATATACTGTCACATGTACTAGTACATTATGTAGCAGTATAAATCAAATGAAACTATCCTTTATCAAATAAATGAACAAAGTAAATTTAGTAATGCATTATCTTGGATTGTGTGTGTTTTTCGTCACTAAATTAGCCAACTCAGTAACAGATTTCCCAGAAAGTGTGAATTCGCAAAGATCTACCTCAATAATAAAATTATGCCATATTTTACATTTGTAAATAATTCTGGAGTGCAAAATATTGAATAATGGAATCAGAGGCTCATTGCAGTGGGTTCCACCACAATGAACTTGAACTTACATGGAGTCTACACAGAAAACTAAAAGAAAGCTTTCTACAAGCTTGTTGTAAACAAGTACTTTGTGCTTAACACATATCTGCATAAGTATTGCAAAGCCAAAATTTAGATATTGAGATCTGTGTAAATGCAAAATGTTTGCTAGTATGATACAACATATGCTATAATTAAAACTGCTAATAAGAACAAATATTAATGAAGAAAAACACATATGTACAGTATTTGCAATAAAGCAATTAATTTTAATTCTTGAAAATAGGATGTATGCAATGATGTTCTAGTGAAAATTCACAGACACAGATCTGTATGTAGAGAAAGAAAACAAGGAACATTACAGCATGACAGATCCATACTTTTCATAAGGATCCAGTAGCCAGAACTAAAAGATGGGCAGGTGAGGATTAAAAGAAAAAATAACATTCTTGCTTCAATCTGAACGACCAACAGGACAAGTCATTTGCTTCTGCTGCTATAGCTACTTAAAGATTTACCTATTTCCATTAACCTTTGACAAATTATGCCATATTGTTTTAGTCTGATAGCTGACACACAGTTTTCTATAGATTTTACCAGAAATTATATAATGGTGCAGACCTTGACTGATCCTAAAAATAAATTAATAAGAACAGCAGATTTTAGCATCTTAAAGCCAAAAAAAAAAGTACATCCGAGCTGCACAGGGTCAGGAAAGAGGGAGGATTGGTTTTATGGCATGATCCTCCTTTCTCTTGACTCCAAAGATTGAGCTCTGCAGCTGGGAAGGGATGGGCCAGAAGGCTAGCCCATATCTGGGGCAATGTCACTGTCCCCAGCCTCATAAGGAATACCCAAGTAAGTGATGAATGAAAACATTAATTTATTCAGCTTCCCCCACACAAAAAAGGGAAACCCTATAAAAGAGGAGGGTTGGGAGCCATAAAGTCCCTCCTAAAGGAACTGTGTTTAAATGGAAACAGAGCAAGAATGGAGGCACCTGGTTTTGAACAAATTTCCTGAGACTCTAGGCATCAGGCACAGAAATCCTCCCTTCCTAATCTGCATAACCAAATCCAGGGCTTGGAAACAGCTGGTATGTGCCCATACACCATATTGGCATCTCTCTGAAAAACGTGAGTAGCAGCAAAATCTCAGCTTTTTTAAAATTATTATTATTAAAGGTTTCTAGCTTTTATAGTTGCTAAGAAAGCCTTAAAAATTTGAACTGAGTATAGCTGATGCACAGATGTGAGCTGTAGAGAGCCTGGAACAAGAGAGGTGTGAGCTGCCCACTCATCTCAACTCAGATGCCCAGTGATAGTAAACCATGTTGACATTTAAATTATTTAATTCCTCATAAGAAAGGAGAGGGTAGATCACAGGTCTTCTCCATTTCTTGAGTGACATCATTTTGGTTATAAAAGGGGCATTGGGGTGAACCCACCACTTCCCTTCTGCAACATCAAGAAGGAGCCCACCAAAACATGTACAAGCCCCACCAAGGGGAGCCAAGCTCAAGGAGTCTGAGCTACACTCATTTTGATTACTCACACGGGAGAAGTTTCATTTTTGTGGATGAGCTTAGAATAGTATCAGCACCACTTCCGCTCCCCACCTCAGTCTGACTGCTGGCCAGTTCCCACTTCTCATCTCTTTTCTCCTCAGAAAATCAGTCAGGAACTTCATGAGTCCAGACTTTCTATTTACAACCCCTTATGTAGGAATAACCTACAAAGGTTACAATTTGTCCTAAATGGCATGTTTAAATATGAACATTTAACCCTTTTTTTAACCGAATGATGTAACAGAAACATGAATCCATTAAGTGTGCTTACTCAGTGCAACTAGACCAGGGGTAGGCAATCTATGGCATGCGTGCCAAAGGCGGCACACTAGCTGATTTTCAGTGGCACTCACACTGCCCGCGTCCTGGCCACCGGTCCGGGGGGCTCTGCATTTTAATTTATTTTTAAATGAAGCTTGTTAAACATTTTAAAAACCTTATTTACTTTACATATAACAATAGTTTAGTTATATATTATAGACTTATAGAAAGAGATCTTCTAAAAACATTAAAATGTATTACTGGCACGCGAAACCTTAAATTAGAGTGAATAAATGAAGACTCGGCACACCACTTCTGAAAGGTTGCCGACCCCTGAACTAGACATTTGGAGGGTCCTGAAGTACATACACTCATTGCCTCCATGTATAGAATGACAAGACCACAGCAGACAACTGGTGTTTCACACCCCGCCCCACTCTGCAGTAGGTGATAAAGCAAGATATGATCACTGGGTCTTTTGGTTTTGATTCCTTCCTTTCATTTAAGTATAATAGGCAAGTACATTACTTAGCAGTTGATTTAGTCTGCCGCAAATTTTAGCAGTGGTGACATTTTCTACTACTAAAAATCAAAATTAAAACCTGTAGACTTCCTTCTCAAGGAAGGAAGCCGATTCTGACTCCAGCCCTGAGCTGTTTCACCGGCGGCTTTACTGTTAGGCCTGGTCTACACTACGATTTTAGGTCGAATTTAGCAGCGTTACCTTGATTTAACCCTGCACCCGTCCACACGACGAAGCCCTTTTTTTCGACTTAAAGGGCTCTTAAAAATCGATTTCCTTACTCCACCCCTGATGAGGGGATTAGCGCCGAAATCGGCCTTGCCGGGTTGAATTTGGGGTAGTGTGGATGCAATTCAACGGTATTGGCCTCCGGGAGCTATCCCAGAGTGCTCCATTGTGCCCGCTCTGGACAGTGCTCTCAACTCAGATGCACTGGCCAAGTAGACAGGAAAAGTCCAGCGAACTTTTTAATTTCATTTCCTGTTTGGCCAGCGTGCCGAGCTGATCAGCACAGGTGACCATGCAGAGCTCATCAGCAAAGGTGACCATGGAGTCCCAGAATCGCAAAAGAGCTCCAGCATGGACCGAACGGGAGGTACAGGATCTGATCGCTGTATGGGGAGACGAATCCGTGCTAGCTGAACTCCATTCCAGTAAACGAAATGCCAAAACATTTGAAAAAAATCTCCAAGAGCATGAAGGACAGAGGCTATAACAGGGACTCGCAACAGTGCTGCGTGAAAATTAAGGAGCTCAGGCAAGCCTACCAAAGAAACAGAGAGGCAAACGGCCGCTCCGGGTCACAGCCCCAAACATGCCGCTTCTATGATGAGCTGCATGCCATTCTAGGGGGTGCAGCAACCACTACCCCAACCCTGTGCTTTGACTCCGTCAATGGAGTAGAATGCAACACGGAAGCGGGTTTTGGGGACGAGGAAGATGAGGAGGAGGAGGTTGAAGATAGCTCACAGCAAGGAAGTGGAGAAACCGGTTTCCCCAACAGCCAGGATCTGTTTCTCACCCTGGACCTGGAGTCAGTACCCCCCGAATCCACCCAAGGCGGGCTCCCGGACCCTGAAGGCGGAGAAGGGACCTCTGGTGAGTGTAACTTTGTAAATATTAGACATGGTTTAAAAGCAAGCGTGTTTAATGATTAATTTGCCCTGGCATTCACGGCCAGTACAGCTACTGGAAAAGTCTGTTAATGTGTCTGGGGATGGAGCAGGGTTCATCAAGGAGAAACAAACAGAACTTTCACATTGTAGCCTGGCCAGTCATGAAACTGGTTTTCAAAGCTTCTCTGATGTGCACCGCACCCTCCTGTACTCTTCTAACTGCCCTGGTGTCTGGCTGCACGTAATCAGCAGCCAGGCGATTTGCCTCAACCTCCAACCCCGTCATAAACGTCTCCCCCTTACTCTCACAGATATTGTGGAGCGCACAGCAAGCAGTAATAACAATGGGAATATTGTTTTCGCTGAGGTCTAACCGAGTCAGTAAACTGCGCCAGCGCGCTTTTAAACGTCCAAATGCACATTCTACCACCATTCTGCACTTGCTCAGCCTGTAGTTGAACAGGTCCTGACTACTGTCCAGGCTGCCTGTGTATGGCTTCATGAGCCATGGCATTAAGGGGTAGGCTGGGTCCCCAAGGATAACTATAGGCATTTCAACATCCCCAACGGTTATTTTCTGGTCTGGGAAGAAAGTCCCTTCCTGCAGCTTTTGAAACAGACCAGAGTTCCTGAAGATGTGAGCGTCATGTACCTTTCCCGGCCATCCCACGTTGATGTTGGTGAAACGTCCCTTGTGATCCACCAGTGCTTGCAGCACCATTGAAAAGTACCCCTTTCGGTTTATGTACTCGCTGGCTTGGTGCTCCGGTGCCAAGATAGGGATATGGGTTCCGTCTATCGCCCCACCAGTTAGGGAATCCCATTGCAGCAAAGCCATCCACTATGGCCTGCACATTTCCCAGAGTCACTACCCTTGATATCAGCAGCTCTTTGATTGCGTTGGATACTTGGATCACAGCAGCCCCCACAGTAGATTTGTCCACTCCAAATTGATGCCCGACTGACCGGTAGCTGTCTGGCGTTGCAAGCTTCCACAGGGCTATGGCCACTCGCTTCTCAACTGTGAGGGCTGCTCTCATCTTGGTATTCTGGCGCTTCAAGGCAGGGGAAAGCAAGTCACAAAGTTCCATGAAAGTGCCCTTACGCATGCCAAAGTTTCGCAGCCACTGGGAATCATCCCAGACCTGCAACACTATGCGGTCCCACCAGTCTGTGCTTGTTTCACGGGCCCAGAATCGGCGTTCCACGGCATGAACCTGCCCCATTAACACCATGATGTGCACATTGCCGGGGCCCGTACTTTGTGAGAAGTCTATGTCCATGTCCTCATCACTCTCGTCACCACGCTGCCGTCGCCTCCTCGCCTGGCTTTGCTTTTGCAGGTTCTGGTTCTGCATATAATGCAGGATAATGCGCGTGGTGTTTACAGTGCTCATAATTGCCGCGGTGATCTGAACGGGCTCCATGTTCCCAGTGCTATGGCGTCTGCACTGAAAAAAGGCGCGAAACGATTGTCTGCCGTTGCTCTGATGGAGGGAGGGGCGACTGACGACATGGCTTACAGGGTTGGCTTACAGGGAATTAAAATCAACAAAGGGGGTGGCTTTGCATCAAGGAGAAACACAAACAACTGTCACACAGAATGGCCCCCCCAAGATTGAACTCAAAATCCTGGGTTTAGCAGGCCGTTGATTACACAGAGGGAGGGAGGGGGGAGCAAATGAATACAAATCAAATCTGGTCTATTTCTTGTTTTGATCCACTCCATCTATCTTATACATCTTAGGCTGGCAGCAGACGGTGCAGTACGATTGCTAGCCATCGTCATCTCCTGGCTGCTCGCTAGAAGACGGTGCAGTACGACTGCCGGCAGGACTGAGTGTCCAGGAGACGAAACTTAAAAAGGGAATGACCTGGCTGAGTCACTCCCATGTCTGCCCAGGCGCCCCTGACCGACCTCACCGAGGTTGGCTAAAAGAGCACCCAGGAGCATGACGACGATGGCTACCAGTCGTAATGCACCATCTGCTGCCAAAAGGCAATGAGCTGCTGCTGTGTAGCAATGCAGTACCACGTCTGCCAGCACCCAGGAGACGTACAGTGACGGTGAGCTGAGCGGGCTTCATGCTTGCCGTGGTATGGCATCTGCACAGGTAACGCAGGAAAAAAGGCGTGAAACGATTGTCTTCCGTTGCTTTCATGGGGGGGGGGGGAGGCGGGGGGGAGGGGCTGACGACATGTACCCAGAACCATCCGCGACACTGTTTTTGCCCCATCAGGCATTGGGATCTCAACCCAGAATTCCAATGGGCGGCGGAGACTGCGGGAACTGTGGGATAGCTACCCACAGTGCAACGCTCCAGAAGTCGAGGCTAGCCTCGGTACTGTGGACGCAGTGCGCCGACTTAATGCACTTAGAGCATTTTGTGTGGGGGACACACACAATCGACTGTATAAAAACGATTTCTAAAAAACCGACTTCTATAAATTCGACCTAATTTCGTAGTGTAGACATACCCTTAATTTAAATACTGCTGCTATGGTTGCTCAGTTTTATACAGAGGCCAGAAGCCTCTGAGCTTGACAACCCCCCTGCACAATCAGTGTAACGAGAACTTACAACAAACTCTGTGCCAACTCTTCTGCTGGTTACTCTGGCAGAGTTCCAATGATTTTACTGAAGACTGGGTTCTGAAGCTAGAGAAAGCCTCCAATTTGTGAAATCAATGGAGCGCCAATTTGGCCCTCCTCGTTTAAATCTCTGCTACATTCTATATAACCAAAACTAAATTTGCAAGCTGGATTTTGTTTTTGCACTGGTCACTCCAACAGTTTGTACAACGGTGCTATGTCTATTTAAAATTCAAAAGTTTCTCCAACTCTTCAAAGAACAGCGCAGCCACAGGCAACAAAAGAGCAATTCACAAAGCAGCATCAGCAGTATGTTTAAGCTCAAAAAATTTAAAAATTGTAGGAAGTAACAAAGGATGTCTTAAGAAGATATAACCCTCTTTGTCCTTGGAATTAACTTCCTGAGACAAAACAGAAGCAATTGGAGGTGGAGCCTTTCACAGATCTTGGGATGACTCAGGCAATCCCTTGCCCACTCAGAGAATGACAATTTGAAGTGGAATGGTAAATATACACCAAAGGAAAGGAAAAGAAAGTTACACAAAATAAACAGAGCACTGTTTATAGGGGACCATTAAATAAAACCCACTGATCTGTTGTCATATAGTCAAACCGCACCACCATTAGATTATCATCATCTCACCTTGGGACTGCGACAGCCCCAACCCCAGCAACATCCCCCCTTTCCACCGCCTACTCTTCACCCTTATTCATTGACTACTCTTTCCTATCACTTCGGAACTTTTCCATTTCTATTCCTTGTCATCTGATTAGAGCCCAGCACGATTTTCAAGCAGCAAGAATTGCATGATCTAGATGACAATATTAGCAATGACATGCAAACAAATCACACACAAAGTTATCAGCCACTGTTAGAAAACAAGAGAAAACTGTGTGTCGATTCCATACACGTCAACAGAATTGTCCACCTACGAGATATGGATCCCAGGTAGCATCCATTAGGTACAAGTGAGCCATCTTGACTTAGCAGGAATCCTGTGCAATACTACTAATGTTTAAAAAAAAAGTTACTTTTCATTTTAACTTAGTTTCTTACAAAATGTTTTAAGATAATGTTCCTTATTTCTGGAATGTGAGTTTTGCATTCACATATTAAATTGCATCCTGAAAGAGACTATTCCTAAAACAGTGTATGAGCTCCCTCTTGTGTTGGAAAAAACACTCGAGCTACTTGGAACATTTTGTCAAAACCAAAATGTTTCAAGGAGACTTGAGACACTAGGTGGGATGAGGAAATATCTTTTATTGGACCAACTTTTGTTGGTGAGAGAGACAAGCGTTCGAGCTTACACAGAACTCTTCTTCAGGTCATATTACCTCTAATATCCTGGTACCGACATGGCTACAACAATCACAGAGACTTATCAGTTTCAACAAAGTTTTTGTCAGGAAAGCTGAGAGAGGGAGACTGACAGCTATAGCCTGGTGGGTAGGGGACTGGCTTGAGACTTGGGAGACCCCAGAGTGATCTGGAATAAAAAAACTCTGCTCTGAATCAGGCAAATAAGTAACTTGAATCTGAGTCTCCCACATCCCAGGCCAGTTCCCTAATCACCAGTCCTCTCTTCCCCACTCACTTGCAAATCCAAAAGCTCACGTTTCAAGCCAAAAGTGGAAAATTCAACAACTCCATTTTGGGGGGGGGGGGGGGGACGGGCCGGGGCCACGACATTCAAAAGGTTTTCTTTTGGTGTGGAACAAAATCAAATGTCAAAGCCTCGAAAGTTGCCACAAAATGGAATAACCATCCTCTGGCCAGCTCTTAAAAAAAACAAACAAACAAACAAACAAACAAAACCAGTCTCATTCTGAACACCTGCAGACACTCAATATGCAATTTGGATTTAAACCAGTTTTTCTTAGCCAGTGATATGGCAAAAAATACACAAGTTAAGAATATAAGAATGGGCCTACTGGATCAGACCAAAGGTCCATCTAGCCCAGGATCCTGTCTTCCGACAGTGGCCAGTGCCCCAGAGGGAATGAACAGAACAGGTAATCATCAAGTGATTCATCCCCTGTTGCTCATTCCCAGCTTCTGGCAAACAGAGGCTAGGGACTCCATTCCTGCCCATCCTGGCTAATAGCCATTGATGGACCTATCCTCCATGAATTTATCTAGTTCTTTTTTGAACCCTGTTATGGTTGGCCTTCACAACATCCTCTGGCAAGGAGTTCCACAGGTTGATTGTGCGTTGTGTGAAGAAATACTTCCTTGTATTTGTTTTAAACTTGCTGCCTATTAATTTCATTTGGTGACCCCTAGTTCTTGTGTTATGAGAAGTAGTAAACAAGACTTCCTTATCTACTCTCTCTACACCAGTCATGATTTTATAGACCTCAATCATATCTTCCCTTAGCTCTCTCTTTTCCAAGCTGAAAAGTCCCAGTCTTATTACTCTCTCCTCATACGGAAGCTGTTCCATACCCCTAATAATTTTTGTTGCCCTTTTCTGAACCTTTTCCAATTCCAAAATATCTTTTTTGAGATGGGGTGACCACATCTGCACATAGTATTCAAGATGTGGGCGTACCATGGATTTATAGAGAGGCAACATGATATTTTCTGTCCTATTATCTATCCCTTTCTTAATGATTCCCAGCATTCTGTTCGCTTTTTTTGACTGCCGCTGCACACTGAGTGGATGTTTTCAGAGAACTAGCCACAATGACTCCAAGATCTCTTTCTTGAGTGGTAACAGCTAATTTAGACCCCATCATTTTATATGTATAGTTGGGATTATGCTTTCCAATGTGCATTACTTTGTATTTATCAACATTAAATTTCATCTGCCATTTTGTTGCCCAGTCACCCAGTTTTGAGAGATCCTTTTGTGGCTCTTCACAGTCTGCCTGGGTCTTGACTATCTAAGAATTTTGTATCATCTGCAAATTTTGCCACATCACTGTTTACCCCTTTCCCCAGATCATTTATGAATAGGTTGAATAGGACTGGTCCCAGGACAGACCCCTGGGGGACACCACTATTTACCTCTCTCCATTCTGAAAACTGACCATTTATACCTACCCTTTGTTTCCTATCTTTTAACCAGTTACCAATCCATGAGAGCACCTTCCCTCTTATCCCATGACAGCTTACTTTGCGTAAGAGCCTTTGGTGAGGGACCTTGCAAAGGCTTTCTGAAAATCCATGGTGAGGCATGATTTCCCTTTACTAAAACCATGTTGACTCTTCCTCAACAAATTATATTCATCTATATGTCTGACAATATTGTTCTTTATTATAGTTTCAACCAGTTTGCCCCGTACTGAAGTCAGGCTTACAGGCCTTACAGTTATGCCCCTGAAACCACAATTTAAGAGCTGTACATTACAAAACTGAATTAACTGCATATAAGTCAGTCAATTAATGACTTTTTACTTTCTGGTGGCTAGAAACTACAAAATATTCATCTTTGTTTTGTTTTAGATGTAGTTCAAAGCTGCTGTAGGAGGTTAAAAAATTTAAACAGTAAGGATCAAGTTCGTAAATAGTGTGATCAATATGACAAAGCAAAATAGTTTGTACTATATAAACCTAATGAAACATGCTCAGTGTGTATTAAAGCATAGCAGTATATCAAAACCAGACAGTGAATAAGCTGCCAAAAAAGGCTGTGGAATTACTATCACTGGGGATAATCAAAACTAGACTGTATACTACCCATCCATCAGGGTATTAAGGGATAATTAAATTGATCCTGCCAGGATGCAGGGGAATAATTCTAGGAGAAATGGCGAACACAAATTGTTTGATGTGCATATGGATGTGTTTAATTAATATTATGGAAAAAGGATGTTTGTTTCTTCTAGTTGATATATTTTCCAGTTGAATGCTATGGGTTCAGTGACAGAGTTCACAAGTAAGGGCTGGTCTGGGCTAGTGGAGTACTGTCCAATATGTTAAAACTCGTACTTCTAAAGTTCTGTATTTGAACAGTTCAAATGAAACACACCACTGGGCAGACGGTACATACATGTACGGCCCTCCACACAGCAAAAGTCTTTTGGTACATAGGCAAGAGAAAGTGGCATTTGGGAGGAGGGGGGTACAACAACACAGACTTGACTCTCTGCTTGCTCCAAACAGACTAACATGGCATTGAGCAATCAGGGGTAAGCCACAGAAAGAGGTCACTACACTGCACTTTTGAGGAGTCAGTGGCTGTAAGACCCTGGATTTCTAACACAGGAACATGGAAAGGCAACAATTGCTATTCCAGCCTCCAGGCTGGAGCAGAACAGCCACAGAGATAGTTTCTAGGTTGCCCCCCGCCCAAAAAATAAAATAATCCAACTCTACTTAGTCCTCCCACAAAGCCAGCAGGCTTTGTGCAAAAGAGGGAAGGGGGAAAGCACTAAATCTCCCCCTTTGTAAACAGTAACTCCCTTCAAAGCAAATATGAATTACACAGATGCATTGAAAGCGCAACCTATATCTGTACTTAACCTATGAACACAGTGCATGTCCAAAGAAGACGTATACACCAGCATGCAGCTCCATGGGCACCGCCTGCCTTAAAAAGCGAGGCACTCAAGGAGTGAAGATCCAAGGAATCAAAAGGTACAAAGAGCACTTAAATATCAAGTTGTCACTTCATCTCATATCACAGTTCAGATTTCTTAGAATAGTACAAGTAATATATAGCAGTCTCAAATAAAATGCCTCAACTGTTTTAATAAAACACACACAAAATGTAAATGTCATGCTTCGTTAGGTCTAGCTCATCTTATCTAATGGCTCTGATTAGCTCCCTTGTGGTTTAAACAGTCCTTTTTAATTAAATTAGACTGAGCTGTAAAATAATGCAGGCTGTACTGATTAAAAAACCCTATGATTCATGCTGGGAAGGAGTCCAGAAAGAGTGAGAATTTCCATTAAATTTTAAATCTGAGATTCCAAAGCACAAAGAGAAAAACATCAGGTAGAATCTTGTAAAAGTATGTAATATATCTGCAGTACTGACTACATTCAAAATATCTGGTTTGCAGTCATCCTTGAGGCTGTAATAAGTCTAAGAGACCACAAAACTTGCAGAACACACACCTGAAAAGGCACATTTCAAGAGATACAAAAAATAAATAAATAAATCTTAAGCATGATTATAAGTCATACAAGAGTGATATTTGATAACTTGCTTCCACAGCTTTACTCGCAAACAATATAAACGGCGCTCCAAGCATACATGTAAAAATTCAGTCTTTTTATTAGCATGTCTGTACTGTATATCAGTTAATGTCACACATATATAATGCATAAAATAGTATTCTGTAGCCCCAATCCTACTATTCTATAGTCCCAGTCAGCCCATTAAAGGCCCTGGGATTCTTCCCACACTAGCACTTGCAGAACCTTCTCCCGGATTAGGGGCTCAGAATGTCGTATAGGCTTTATGTCAATGTGTGCTGATTGACTGATCTGCATTACTTGTCTTAGGTTTTGGTGACATGCATTTCATCCTGATAGTTGAGAAAGTAGTCTTTCAAAGAAAAACAACAACACTTTTTGTACTTAAAGCTATTAATCAAATAAAGAACCTTAAGAGAAAATTAAACACAAGTTTTAATGGCAATAATTAGTTCTTATATTATGCACTTAAAATTTACAGAAGTGCTGGGCAAACATTACTTACACCTGTCTTTTGGGGAAAGTGAAATAACAAACAGTTAATAGTTCAAATTTCCTCTGAGCATGAAATCCAAGTCTCAGCTAAGTTTATTTAAATTTATAAATGCCCTCACAGGAGCCTATTGCATAAGTATACAGAACACCAATAAAATAATAATAATGGACTGATCATCCCACCTTAACAGAAATTGGGATAATAAAATAAATCCAATCCTTCGCCCACTCAAACACTTGATGGGGGAAAAAAGGCGGACTTTGCAGCATGCCCAGAAGCTTAATATATTTGGGATGGCTCCAGAGAGTGGAAGACTGCTAGAGTAAGGTCCGAGGGCCTTCCTGAAGAGTCCCCAGATAGAATCCCCCTCCCATTTACAATAAGGAAGCTGTACCGCTATCACTGGTTTCAACTGTGATAGGAAGAGAAGCATCAAACAGGACCTTAGGCATGAAATGTTCAAGTAGTCATCACAAGAGACAATAAGGATATTTATCTAAGCAAAAATACTGAAACAGTGAATAGGTATGTCAAAATATTGCATGGATTAATTATATAGTGAACTTTTTATGATTGAAAGATGTTACCACACTTTAATTATCTAAAGTCAACTATGAGGTTTATAAGCAGCTTGATCACACATTCATTATCTTATAAACAATAGCACCTAGGTGCTGCTAAATGATTGCTTTAAAAACAAACAAACAAAATCAAATTTGATGTCCAGTTTATTAAAAGAAAAAATAAAATAATTCACCTGAGCTAGAACACCCAACAAAACAGAAACAGATATTAAGGAAACAGATGTCCCAATGGATTTACCTGGGGAAAATAAACATTGGATCCCCCAGTGACACATGAAAGGCACACTAAGTATCTCCTTCCAGTGCACATAGGTGAATTCAACAGTACATTGTTCCCCTTGCTAGTCCTACTCACTGTCAAGAGATATGTGCAAAAGTATATGCATATGCAAATGTATTTTTGTTTCTGCTATCAAATCAGTGTTTCTCAGAGCTTTACGTACGGCTACAAATTGTAATTTAGTGTTAACTCTTATACTCTAAGTCATCTGCCATTAAGAGAAATAAATAAGCTAGAAATATTCAGGAATTCATACCACACAAGCATCTTGTGTGTCTTTTAAAATTAGCCAGGGCTTTTATAAAATAATCTGAAAATAAAGTACAAAAATGAAGGCACCTTTATTCTTGATGGGTTGGAAAAACATCTTACCTACACACTTTTCCAGATGGTCATATAATGCCAGCCATAACATAACAGATGTTTTATGCTTCAGTCCAAAATAATTAAAAAGAAACAAATCTACATAACTTCTGAGGTTAGTATTTCAGCCTTTCATGCTTACATGTGCAATTAGTGCTGTGCCTCAAAAGCATTTTTGACTTCTTACAAAAAAGAGTAAAAAAATCATTCTAAGTTCACCTTCAACATTTCACTATTTATGACTTGCTTTCTACCTTTCATTGTCTTTTTTCTTTGCCCCTCACTCTACTGCTCCTTTTAGCTGTACGATACTGCAAACAATTCCAGTAGACAGGAGCATCCCTTGTGGATCAGTCAGGACATAGAGGAAATGTAATTCCTACCATACCACTTTCTCCCCAGACCAAATATATACTTTAACATGGGTCCTATTTTCCCTCACCTCAAAACGCAAAAATTTATTTTAGAACTGCAGCCTCCCAAAAAGAATCCAATACATAGATTAGGAAAAGTGTGTTATGCTCAAGATTTGTTTTTAAAAGGTTTTAAAGATAAATCCAAAACACATTACATTTTTTCTTAGCAATCCAAATAAGGTAAATCCAGGAATGCTGTGAGGAAGAAAATCCTCTATTTGGAATCAGACGATGTTAATTCAGGTTAACTGTTTTTTAGAAGCTGTCTGATATAGAGCATTATTTCAACAATGTGAATTTCACTTTCAAATGTACTAGGCATGCAATAAGTGGTAAAATCAAAAGGACTGACTTAAAACGCAAGCTTCCAAAAGCACCCTGAAAGCATTAGCACAGGCGACCTTCATTCTGTAATGTATTGTCACATATTCCTGTGAAAAATTGCCACATTAAGCATATTGATTCATTGAGAATATAAGTTATTAGGCAAGTGTTTTGGATTTAATTTAGTGGAACGCTACACAGGAGAGCCATAAAACAAAGCATATTAGTTTCTGCTGTTTTCAGCAGCTGGCAGAGAGGAAGACCAACATTAGCACTTAAAATGCAAAAAACACTAAATATTGCCACTTCAGCTCAGCACCATTTTCAATTTTCTAATCCTAGACAAAATGATAAATGTCAGTTAATATGTTCACCTTTACTTTATTCTGATAGAAATATGATTAAATCCATTACAACACACAGTCATCATTGTTTTATCTAGATAAATACTTCCTCCCTAATCCCTTTTCACTTTCTAACAACACATGAAACTGCTGAAGATTTCAACCTATAGCACTTTACAGAGCTTGGAAGGCTGGAGGGCAGTATTTTTATTTTTTAAATTCATCCACCCCTCCCTAAAAGACATCTGTATTTATAATATTAAACTAGCTATCAGGATCAGATAATAAGCCTACTATACTGATCCTACACCACAGACCGGGATACAAAACAGCTCAGTTGACATTCAAGCCACAATGAACCACAAAGAAAACTGCTGCTTATGTAGAATAAAATAGCTATTTTACATCCTCAAGACTTATTTATGTCTCTAAGGAGGTAACTTTGGGAGTTACCTAACTGCATGCCACTATTTCTACTTATAGGAGGCTTACTTCCTACAAATTTCCTTGTTTTTCTGCATTTAAGCAAGTTCCTCTTAGAGCTGGTTGCCAGGATTCTTAAATAATGTAGATACTTATATTTTTTGTTATTGGTTTTACAACTGTGTAACGAACACTCCCTATCTTGAAGAATTTAAATTATACTCTAAGTCAAATCCCACAAGTATAACTGAGGAAGTATGAGGGTTAACTGCAATATCTAGTGACTCCACGTAAACATGTATTCCTACATCCAAAAACTATGTAATCTCAACTTTTTTGCTTTAAAAAAATTAATACTTAGTAATATTCTTTAACACCTTTTAAGAAAAATCCTTCCATCCAAACAGATGTGAGCAAAAGAATACTAGAAATTCAAAAAAGAAAAGGGATTAAAAGACTAGATGAATATGGCAGAAGAGACACTACCTCTGTCAAAGATTGATTCAATAGAAAAAATAAAATAAAACCCACCATATTCCCTAGTTTGAAAGATTTAAAAAAAAAATAAAAATAAAAAGTTCTCTCGGTGTTAAACCTTACTAACCCGCAAAATATGTTTAGCAATGCCAGGCTAATAAACAATCATAGAATCATAGAACTTGAGATCAGAAGGGACCATTATGATCATCTAGTCTGACCTCCTGCATGATGCAGGCCACAAAAGTTGACCCACCCACCCCTGAAATAACTCTCACCCTTGCCTCAGCTGTTGAAGTCCCCAAATCCTGATTTGGTGACTTCAAGCAGCAGATAATCCTCTAGCAAACAACCCCTGCCCCATGCTCGGAGGAAGGCGAAAAACCTCCAGGGCCTCTGCCAATCTACCCCGGAGGGAAATTCCTTCCCGACCCCAAATATGGCGATCAGCTGAACCCCGAGCATGTGGCCAATATTCTCTATCCTGACACTTAGGAAAAGACTCCCAATATCCCAACATTTAAAATCGGTACTAACTCCCAGTGGCACATTATTGACCTATTGGGTAAATCAAGTTATCCTATCAGATCATCCCTTCCATAAACTTATCAAGCTTAGTCTTAAAGCCGGAGAGGTCTTTTGCCCCCACTATGTCCCCCGGCAGGCCATTCCAGTATTTCACTCCTCTGACGGTCAGAAACCTTCGCCTAATTTCAAGCCTAAACTTCCCAACTGCCAATTTATATCCATTTGTTCTCGTATCCACATTAGCACTGAGCCGAAATAATTCCTCTCCCTCCCCGATATTGATCCCTCTGATATATTTAAAGAGAGCAATCATATCTCCCCTCAACCTTCTTTTGGTTAAGGAAAACAATCCGAGCTCCTCAAGTCGCCTTTCATACGACAGGCTTTCCATTCCTCGAATCATCCTAGTGGCCCTTCTCTGTACCCTTTCCAGTTTAAGTTCATCCTTCTTAAACATGGGAGACCAGAACTGCACACAGTACTCCAAATGAGGTCTCACCAGCGCCTTGTATAACGGCAATATTACATGCCTTTCAAGACATCAGTTGTCAATGGCCTAAATCCCAGAATTAAGGTTGACTGTACAAACTTAAACTACCTCCATTGTATGTATGTATATATGTATTATAAACTCAAATTATAATTTGTTTTACAGGGCCCCTGAGTCATTCAGTGCACAGAATGGACAATGAATGAGGCAGAAAGTTTCAAGTAGAGAAAAAAGATGTTCTCTTGTGTTTAAGGCACTGGACTGGGACACAGCTGAGCTGGGACTCTGCTATTTCTGTCAGACTTTCAATATGCTGTTGGCCCAGTCTATGAAAACGAATACACACTATGGGACCAATTTAAGGTTCCACAAGGAACTTAAGTTCTGCCATTTCTTAACTTTCAAGTGCTTGACTTTGCAACCTTAACATTCTTATAAATGTATTTTATATATTCTCAATGAAGGCACACACATCTCGCAGAATCGTATCCATCTGCTTAGAGCCACCAAGTTGTAAGCTCTTGCTCCTGTCCAAGGCCAACAACTAGACTGCGTAATTTAGCCCTATAATCAGGTAAGAAACCAAGAATAGTCAATTCAAAAATACTTGGGTATTTTTTATGAGGGCACCACCAAGCCACATAGATCTGATCACTTAAACACATTTCAGGCTACATATTGTACCCCCATGCACTTTTCTACAAAGTAACCATCATCCCCATCTTTTACTATTACGGTATTTAACTGTAACAAATGATCTCCAAAAATTAAGTAGCTGTATACAGGTTGAGCTGACAGAATTATAAAATGTCAATGGACCACCTGTGCATTATCATTCTGACAGCCAACAGGGGAAGTCCCTTTAGACCTTGCCCTCCTTATATCACTCAGCCTTTGGCATTAGCAACACTTTTGGCAAACTAGAACTTTGAAACTTTCCCACACGAGAGTGATAAGAGACACTGGGTCACGTACAGGAATCTGTTTCTAAACCAGTTTAAAAAGCCAAAAGGGCTTTAATATTTAAAAACACTCATCCAAAAGTTTAATAACTGTCTTAATAAGTATTGTTGTTACAAGGAAAATTAATTTGGATTTTACATTTAAAAATTTAAAGAATGACCCTGTATTTTGACTATATAACTCAATTAAGAAAATCACAAGCAAATGCACAAGACAAGGAGATAGATATTATATATATAGATAGATATATAGATAGATAGATGATAGCATGAAACAAACTAGTGGGTGAGGTGCACCAAGCACACACAAGATGCATCGGGAGATTGCAATGCCAACATTCTTTGGAATAATATTGTTAAATATTTGTTATATACAGATATGGTCTAAAAGTTACACCCAGATACAAACGGGCCCCAATGTGCCATTACAGCAGACAGGGCTATCCAGAAGACAATAGGGGAATGCAGTTAGAATTGTGGAGGCTAAGCTCTTCTGCAAATCAGACTGTACATGACTTGGTTAAAAACACACAGAAAGTAAGCAGTGGCTGTGAATGAAAACAAAGGTTCTTGTCTCTGTCTCCAGCTCTAACAACAAAATCACAATTTTATACTTTTTTGTGACCACTGTTCAGCAAATTATTTCCTCTTCTTAGTCAAATGACTCGCCACCCTCTGGACTTTTATTACTACAGCTAGTTTTGCTTTCATCCCATCCTCTCAAATGGACTTAGTAAATAGGAGAAAGCATCAGTCATCAGTAAAACTAAGTGCTAGCTCCCAAAGTCCATAGGTTCAAACTCTGCACTTCACTCCAGCTGGCATGTTTAGGTCAATCTGCAATCATCTCCACTGAGTGCCCACAGAAGCTCAGCTTTTCATTCAATAGCTCAGGTTCTCTGGTACTGCAAAGTAAGCAAAATAAGAGGTTTTGATAATTTATGGAACCTTTCAAAGTTTTCATGTTCCTTATTCCAAAACTGATTTAAAATAATTTCTCTATCTAAAATATATAGTTTTTTTGTTTGCAGTGTTGTTGTAGCTGTTTTGGTCTCCAGATATTAGAGAGACGAGGTGGATGAGGGAATATAATTTACTGGACCAACCTCTCATAGTGAAAGAGACAAGCTTTTGAGTTTACTCAGAGCTCTTCTTCAGACTTGTAAGCTCAAAAGCTTGAATCTTTAACCACAAGAAGTTGGTCCAGTAAACTATATTACCTCACTCACCCATGTTTTTGGGGGATTTCAACATTTTAACATATATGAATACATGCATTTCCATGAAGTGATTTAGTTATTAAAGGAATGGGGAAGTTAGAAAGTTTGGAGAGGGAAATTTCCCTGTTCCCTAGCTCTAGACATTTAATTTCTGAACCAAGGTATAGATTTATTCCCTTCTTGTACAATGTGATTTTCATTATTCTTTGTTTAATATACCAACACACACTATTCAAGCCTGGTCTGCAGCTCAGACTTTGGTACAGCTTTCCTCAATTTCTCTGGGAATCTCACAAATAAATCACTGTTACTGTGTGACAAACTGCCTTCCGACCTTTGGACGGATTAATGCCCTTTGTAGTTTATTTCCCTATTGTTCCTATCTTCTCCAGTAGCAGCTTACTGTCTCTGGCTGATGATCTCTCAGTCTGATCATCCACAGTTTTTTTTTAACTCCCACAGCATCACTTGCATGCATTATGACAAGCTCAGAAACAATTGTAGCTGTGCAGTATCAGTTTCAAACATTCAAGTGTATTCTTCAATAGTACTTTTGATAAAAAACATTGGGGATTGAAACAGGGTGATACTGGCCCTTTGAGAGGGAAGAGGCCAGGTAATCTGTGAAAAGGAAGGCACGTGGGCCATATATTTGGGTAGAGACAAAGACAGTGAAGGAGTCAGTCAGAAAAAGGGCAGCTCAGAGCTGCCAGAGACCAGGAAACTGTAGGAATTCCCTGAAGGAAACTATAGGTTTCTGGGGGAAGGCTGACAGGAGAGACATAAGAGGGGTTTGATGACTGACCACTTAGGATGGAGAGCCAGGGCTAATGGCTGAGAGCAAGAGAGGGAGGTGCCTGCTGACTTTAAAGTGGGAGAGCCATGGCCAGAAAGGGATGAACGCAAGAAAGCAGCAGAAGGGTTTGCCAGCTAACCTCCCCAAGCCAGACAGCCAGGGCCAAAGGGCTGGAGAGGGATGAAGACAAGAAACATAGCAGAGTGAGTTGCCGGCTGACTCCCAAGCTGGAGTTGAGGGCCAAAGAGGGATGATGGGAAATAAGCAGCAGAGGAGCTTACCTGATGGCTTGTCTGAAATGAGAGGTTAATGGCACAGGGGAAGTCATAGATGCTTCCTGGATGAGGATGAACTTCCAGCAAAGAGGCTTTGTACGGGGGAGGGGAGGGGGGTGTTCTCCACTGGGAAGAACAGGGTTACATTCCTGCTGGAAGGGCTGGGATAGCTGTCCTGGCAGCACGTCAGTAGAAGACTAATGAAAGACCCAGGTGTGGTAGAACACACTGGAGTGTGGTATGTGCCAAATCAATGGACTAGAAGTCATGGAATTTTTAAAGAACTATATACACCGTGGGCAAGTAATAGATGATGTTTTAAGCCTTTTGTTATGGACTAAATTGCACTAGATTTGGTAATAAACTGGCCCCAATGAGGATATTAGTGAGTAAAGAAAGCTTGTACGGAGTTGCAGGTGACTCTAAAGGAGGGAAACTGAGGCCAGCAGGGCTGCCCTATGTCAGGGGTTTTCCCACCCCTTTTTTATAAGTTATATTTATTGAAATATTATATTGTTTGATAATATTATAGGGAGCATCTTCAACAGACCAGATTAATTTCTGGTGGTGCAGCCAAGGTTGCAAGCCCTGAGTGGTGGAAAGCCCACCAGGAGCAAGGATGCAAAAAAAATACCCACAGCCAATGCAGCCCCAAAAGCAGATGAACTAGGACTAGGAGGGGGCAGCTCCAGAGAGGCCTGAAGACAGATTGATTCAGCACCTCTTCCCGACAAACTTGACAAGGAGGGCTCCCTATGAAACCATAAGCAGTTTTTATAGCTTCCCTCCTGCAGCAGTGCCACCACCATGTTGTCCCAGAACCAAATCCCACTCTAATCCAGCTGTCCCTATGAGCATAAGAGAGGTATTACAAAGAACAGTCTGCTTTCCCACACAGATCAAGTTGACCAAACGTTTTCAAACAGTACGTATGTGTAAACTTACAAAAAAGCAAGCATGAATTATGAAGAAAACTACTAAACACCAATTGTTTAAATGCACAGCTACTTTTGGATACTTACTGTTTCTCCTATGAAATTTTTGCTTGTGCACGTGTAAAAATTGGTCAACAAAAGAAAATACATTTTCTTCTATATTTTATAGTAAAGCAGGCATATTTCAAATTTTCTGGCATATCTTTGTAATGACTACCAAAAACTTCCCAACAAAACCATACCGGGGGGAAGGGATAGCTCAGTGGTTTGAGCATTGGCCTACTAAACCCAGGATTGTGAGTTCAATCCTTGAGGGGGCCATTTAGGGATCTGGGGCAAAAATCTGTCTGGGGATTAGTCCTGCTTTGGGCAGGAGGTTGGACTAGATGACCTCCTGAGGTCCCTTCCAACCCTGATATTCTATGATTCTATATTAAAAATTCTTCTTTATAAAACTTTTATTTTTATTATAACATTCAATACAAATCAAATTCAATTTCAACCATACCTGAATTACCTGCTGGAGACCCAATCATTATTTTTTATCACCAAAACAAAGATAGTCTTGTGTATTTTCCAAATACATTTCTTCCTCTCCTTCCAACTCAGAATCTGTCTTTTTTGGAGCTCTTAAACTCAAGATACAAACCCTTTCTTTGTAGTCTATTTAAGTTCTTGTACGGCCTTCCTCAACATGGTATCTGAGCACTTTGCAGAAGTGCATTAAGCAATGTTACTAGCATCTGTCACCTGTAGCTCTTTCCCCCCATCCTCTTGCCAGGGGGAAAGTTTGAAGATCGAGCAATTGCCCCAGCTTCACAAGGGTTTGCCTAAAGTTTGAAATCAAGACCTCCCATACCTTAAAATAAAAATATACTGCTAGACTTACAACCAGTCTGTGTGTCAGGGAATGACACTGGGGAGAAACATAAAAATAACGAGTTTCTTTTTAATATAATGTTTCTTTAGAAAAACACAATAGAGTTTACTAACAAATCTGGCAGCATAGCAGGATGATGACAGGTTTTTTCCTGGAAGTAAAAGGTTCAGGAATGCTCTAAAACTTCTGAGCTAGTCATGCAAAATCTAGAATGAAGCAAAAGCCTAGTATCACTAACCACTGTAGCTACCATTGCCAACCAAAGTATTACATTAGGGCCAGTTATAGATATGGGCAGCTCGTGATTCTTGATAGAAGGGAAAATGAAACAAAAAGTTACACAAGATATATAGTAAATATAGCCAGAATTCATTGAATTATCTTTTACATTTTCGGTTTTGAAGTAAACTTTCTTTACCTTATCACAGAAGTCAGTAAGAGCAGTAAAGTCCCACTTCTTGGCATAAGCAACATTATATCTCAATATAGCCTCCTATAGAAGAAAAACACACATACTGGAATAATAAATACAGATCCTTAGTTGGCATATGACAATTCACTGAAGTTTATCTTTATGAAGAAACAGCACCATCTACTGGCAGAAAAGTATCTTAATACACAACAAACTTGCTATCTTGGGGCCTCACCTGCAGGCTTTATATAGGCAAAAAAACTCCTTGTAGTTGAAAGGAGCTTTGCCTGTATAGAGGACTGGAGAATCAGAAGCATAGCAAGGTTAAGCAGAACAATTAAAAACAGAGAAACAAGGACCAGGCCTAAACATAATCTTACCAAAAATAATTCCAAGGAAAACTAGCTTAGTTCTTAATTTACAATATTCTCTCTGTGTGTGTATTTTACTTTCTTTAAGACTTCTTTTTAAACAAAGAACAATGTTTTAAAATATAAATTTTACACTGCTTCAAGAAATTGGTCAGCCTCAAAACACACGCTAGGAATTGTTGACAAAAAATAATTTAATAGTTGCTATGTCATTCATGAAACATACAAAAATTGAGCATTTTCTTTAGTCATCACAGGGCATAGAGGCTTTTTTTTAAAGTTGTTTTTAAAAAAAAAAGTTTAAAGCCTTCCCAGCAGTCTGAATTTTTGTGAAATAGAAATAGAAGCAGGAATTCCTGACAGCCCTGAGCTCCAACAGATTGATGGGGAGATTGGTTTTCTGAGCTGTCCATTTGACCTGAGGCATGAGAGCATTGAGATGAGTTCCCCATCCCAACAGCAATGCATTTGTTGTTAAAGTCAGTGATCTAATTGGGCAACAGAAGAGAATGCCCATGCAGATGTTGAATTGATCTTTCCACCAACCCAGGGAGTTCCTCACTTATAGAGGAACAGTCACCTGTCTGTCCAAAGGTGTTTCTGACTGGAGGCATAGCCTTACATGATTGGTCACAAAAGTGCAAGCTGTTATGTATCGCAGGAGTTGAAGACAGTTCCTTATAGAGGTTCAAGGACTCCCCTGAATTGTCCATACCAAATCTGACAAGGTTATGAACTTGTCTAAGGGAGGTAGGCCCTGGCTGTTGACAAATCCACAGAAGCCCCTATAAACAATCTTCCTTGTGGGGATTAACAGGGATTTCCTTACTTTTAGCTGAAGACCCAACTCTTGGAACAGAGCAAGAGCCAGGAGGCTGGAAGACAGCACTGCTTCATAGGAATGGCCCTTGGCAGACCAGGATTGCCTCCTGTCAGAGGTCAACAGCCACTACCACCATGACCTTGGGGGCATGAGAACAGCCTTGGGGCAGAGGAGATACTGAAGGGAAGTACTTTGGAAATGATCCTGGTCTATAGTGATTCATAAATATTTCCTGTGCGAAGGGTGTATTATGGAAATAGGCATCTTGTAGGTCAAGGGCTGAAAACCAATCCCCCTTCTCCAGTGAAGTAATTATAGCTGCCAGAATCGCCATCCTGAACTTCTGAGGCTTTACAAACTTGTTTAGAAGTCTTAGATCAAAGATCAGTCTCTGCCCTCCATCCTTCTTTCGTATGAGGAAATACTTAAGAGTAAAACCTCTTGCCCCTCTGAGGGGCAAGGACGGGCTCTATTGCTCCTAAACAGAGGGGTTCACCTTCCGTCTTAATAAAAGCTCATGAAAGGGGTCCCTAAAGAGGAATGGGGAAGGGGAATTGAAAGGAGGGTGTGACGTACAATGGATGATATAGTGCAGGGGTGGGCAACCTTTCAGAAGTGGTGTGCCGAGTCTTCATTTATTTACTCTAATTTAAGGTTTCGCGTGCCAGTAATACACTTTAACGTTTTTAGAAAGGCTCTTTCTATAAGTCTATAATATAGAACTAAACTATTGTTGTATGTGAAGTAAATAAGGTTTTTAAAATGTTTAAGAAGCTTCATTTAAAATTAAATTAAAATCCAGAGCTCCCCGGAACGGTGGCCAGGACCCGGGCAGTGTGAGTGCCATTGAAAATCAGCTCGCGTGCCGCCTTCGGCACACATGCCATAGGTTGCCTACCCCTGATATAGTGTGATGTTGTGACCTCTACAACCCACTTGTCTGTAGTAATTCGCCTCCAGGCATGCTGGAAATCAGAAAGGCAGTCCACAAAGAGAGGGTGGAGGGCAAAGAGTTGCAGCAGTAAAACCAGAGATGCAGGAGCATCCCAACCCTCAACCAGCCTGTCAAAACTGCTGCTTAGGAGATGGTTGAGTGGTCATGGAGGGCAGGTGGGCTGTCCTTTTTCTCTGAAACTTAGGTCTTTTCCTGCGGGGTTCGGTGGACCTATGGAATCCAGAGAACTGATCAGGACATGATCTCCAGGCAGTTTGTGACCTACTAAACTATCTCTTATTAGTAAGTGTATATATGCCAAGGGAATATGGCTCCAGAGTCCTTCAATGTATGCAAGGACTCATCTGTGGTCCCCAAGAAAAGCCTACAATCATTGAAAGGGAGGGCCTCCACAGTTTTCAGTACTTCTCTTGGAAATCCCAAGAGCTGGAGCCATCATGCCCTGTGCATAACTACCACCATGGAGATGGACCTGACAGCAGTGTCCACAGCAACTAAGGATGTTCGAAGAGCAGTTCTGGCCAATAATTGCCCCTTTGAAATAGACTGGAATTGCTCCCTATGTTCCTATGCCATGTGTTAAATAAAAGCCACCAATTTATTATATTTCTGAAACGGACTGCCTGATAGTTCATGATCCTGAACTGCAGGATTGCTGATGAATAGGACTTCTGTCCAAAAAGATCAAGTCTCTTATGGTCCTTATCATGTGTAATAGACATGAAGAAGTGCTGTGTGCCCTACTTGTTTACTGCATTCACTACTAGGGAGTTTGGTGGAGGGTGGAAGAAAAAGAAATCAGAGTCCTTAGGGGGAATATAATATTTTTTGTCTGCCCTTTTACACATGGGTGGAATAGTAGCAGGTGTTTGCCATACAATCTTAGCGGGATTCAGGAGTGCCTCACTGATAGGTAATGCCATCTGGAGGGTATTGTTGACAGTAGAATATCTAACAGCTTATGATGTGTTGTGAATCCCTGACCTCTTCAAGTGGAATTTGAAGAGTGTCAGCTACCTTCTTTATGAGGTCTTCAAAATTGCCAACAATAACTGGCCATGGAAAACGGTGGAGGCAAAACTGCTTCACCTGGAGAAGAGGATGAAATTGGTGTTTGAGGGTGATTTCTGTATCTGCCTTCGGCTCCTGTTCCTAAAAAGTGTCTCTTCCTGGGGTGGGGAGGTGGCTGGTTGAGGAGGAGGACAGGACTGAACAACCCTACTCTCCCTTTGAGACGGCAGTCGTGGTCTGGAGAATTGCTGTCAGTAAGCAGACCAGGGATCCTAGTATGCCCATTGAGGGGGCCCATACAGGAGTGGGCGTGGGATACAGGGTTAGTTCCACCACCCTTGATGACAGTTGACTATGACTGTCAAAGAATGGGTTCCTGACAGGCTATGTTGGGGAACCCCGGACTCAAATAGAAGAGACCAACCAGAAGTTCCCTTCATCCTCCTCAACATTGTCCGATGGAGGAGCATAGAAAAGGATGGAGAATCCTGTGGTACCAAGGGACAACAGTCTGGAGACACTCAGTATCCACGAGGAACTGGGATTCCAGCTCATATGTTATGGATAGGGCCCTACCAAATTCACGGTCCACTTTGGTCAATTTCATAGTCATAGGATTTTAAAAATCATAAATTTCACAATTTCAGATATTTAAATCTGAAATTTCATGGTGTTGTAATTGTAGGGATCCTGACCCAAAAAGGTGTGTGTGTGTGGGTGGGTGGTCACAAGGTTATCGTTGGGGGGGGTTGTGGTACTGCTACCCTTAGCTCCCCACTTCTGCAGGTGGCGGCACTGCCCAGCTTTGAAGGCAGAGCCACTGCCTGCAGAAGCGGGGAAGTAAGGATGGCCAGGTATGGTATTACCACACTTACTTCTGTGCTGCTGCCTGCAGAACTGGGCCCTCAGTCAGCAGTCGCCACTCTCCGGCCGCCCAGCTCTGAAGGCAGCAGCGCAGAAGCAAGGGTGGCATGGTATGGTATTGCCACACTTACTTCTGTGCTGCTGCTGGCAGGGCGCTGCCTTCAGAGCTGGGCGCCTGGCCAACAGCCACCACTCTGGCCGCCCAGCTCTGAAGGTAGCGCAGAAGTAAGGGTGGCAATACCATGACCCCGTTAAAATAACCTTGCGACCCCCCTGCAACTTCCTTTTGGGTCAGGACCCCCAACTTGAGAAACCCTGGTCTCCCCCATGAAATCTGTATAGTATAGGGTAAAAGCACACAAAAGACCAGATACCACGGTGGGAGACCAGATTTCACGGTCCGTGATGCATTTTTCATTGCCATGAATTTGGTAGGGCCCTAGTTATGAGCAAGTCCCTCACATATCTGAACTCTTGCGGTACCGATTAGGAAACCTGTATCAATGTGGTAGCTATGGACATGGTAGCCAAAGCTGACAGTATCATCGATGGCAGGCATACCAATGTAGACACTGGAGTCTGGCACCATTTCTTGCTCACTACCGAGGGTACCAAATGGGTGGGTGCCGACATGGGCCTGGACCTGACAGTACCAGACCACAGTGTTTATGCTTGCCCTCCTTCTCCATGGTAGAAAGTACCAAAGCCCTGTCAGAGCCATGTCTCTCCCTCGAGCTCCAGGGCTTTCTGACTCCACCGGTACCGGATGAGGAGTCCTTCAACTCAATGGTACCGAGCCAAGAGATCAAGGCTTTGGAGACTGTAGCTCTTCAAAGGGGACTGGGCTTTAATCTTAAAGAGCCTGCTCCAGAAGAGTCCACACTCCTTTTTTTAGAAGCCCTTTCAGAAGCCTCCAACAACATCCAGTTCTTAAGGGGAGCCTGTGCCAAGGTGGAAGGGGCCCTGGATCTGTCTGGAGACAGATGTACGGGGGGATCTCCTGACCTGACTCAGACACTGAAGTGAGCACTCAACCATTAACAGTCTGAGCTTAATCTTCTTGTTCTTCCTTATCCTCAACTTGAGGAATAGGCAGAAATTGCACTCCCCCTAACAATGGATACACTTAGAGTGGCTATTGCTCACAGGTATTGTTCTCGGAAGGAAAGGCAACATTTGAAGCCTGGCGAGCCAGGCATGTCCTGCCAGAAAGACAAGGATCCCCAAGGAAAAAGAGAAGAGGGGGAAAACCCTCACTACTAACACTTACTAAGTAACTGTAACTACTACTAACAACGACCTACGCTCAGAAAACTTAAGCTATAAATAGAATTTGAAATAACCGAGGCACGCTGAAGGAGTGCATGCTAGAGCTCCATCTGAGGCCAAGGAGGTAAAAAAGGAAATGAGGGCGTTTTTTCCACGCATCCATCTATAGCTTCAGTGTCCGGCACAAGGAGGCATATGGCGGCACATGAAGGCTGAACGGGTACTGCTACTGGAAAAATCTCCAATCAGGGGCTTGAGAAGCAAATGTGCAAGGAGGAATGTTTGGGGAAGTTACAGTGCAGCTTGCTGAGGAAAAGGCACTAGAGAAAATATTTATGAGAATTTAGAATACCACCACTTAAGTCTCTTACTCATTTTCAGTATCTCCATTTGCATCTGCAAACTCTTACACAAGGCCTGCTACTATTGAGTGAAAAGCAATTCAAAGTGTTAAAAATGCCATGCTGCTCACTGAGGACTCAGAGTGGAATCTGCGCTCTGCTCGGTCCAAAATAGCCCAAATTTGGGGACCATCTTGGTACTCTGCATGTGTCCTCTGTTGACTGGGGTTTTGGAGAGGGCTGAAGATGTGCTTCCTACAACAATGAAGGGGAAGAAAGGAATTTTTGTAGGTAGCTGATGACATGTTGAAATTATTATTTAACACTGCTGGGATTTTATTGTGTTATGGTATCTAGAGACTTGAACTAGCGTCTTTATTATGATTTAAATAAATACAAATAACCGCATTAAAAAGAGAAACTGCCTGATCTGTGTTGTGGACCTACCTCATACAAAACAAACCAGAAAATGAAGGAAGGCGCACACACAAGCTAAATCTGACCTAAATACTATTTTTCCAGCTTTCTTTCACGTTCAAATGGTCTAGCCTATTAAAACAATTAGATGGCAGGTTAAGATTCTGTATTCAAATTTCAAACCCATGGGCAGGTAGGATTGTTTCTTTTTAAATTGCTAAATCAAAAGTTCCTTTAAAAAAGGAAAAAACAAAACAAAAAAACAAAAAGGTGACTTAAGGATAATGCTGTTAGGCATTTATCGTGTTTAACCGGGTAGTGAGGAAAACAGCTCTGCTACTACACTACATAAAGGGACACCATCATTAAAAAAAAAAAAAAATGATCACATTCCTGCCTGCTATGTTTCTTTACACTAATGTTATCAAACACACCTAAGGGAACAAAGTGATTAGAAAAAAAGTATCTATTTTTCCAGGATCTTTACTTTGTGCATTTGACAGCACATTTTGAAGAATGAGTTTCACATTTCCCCCTGTATGGTCACTTTCTTCAGTTGTTTATGTGGGTCCATCCCTCAGCAGACAGAGAACGAAAGAACGAAAGAAAACCGGGATTGGCAAGGGCACTCCTAGACAGATATAGGACCTGAAACTACTTATAACTCATTTTTAAATTGACTTTATTTTAGATTGCCGGCCTTACCTTCAAATCATGTGAGCTGGTGAACTTGTTAAGTAGTGCAGTCTGGATTAGCTCCCATCGGCTTCCAGCAGTCCTATCACCATTCTTTAAAAAATAAAATAAAAAACATGAACAAAGCAAAGAAATCTGAAAACACTTCAGCTAATAAAATTTTATTCGACCTCCCAAGCCAAAAAGCATGTAGCAGTAAAATATTCAGCGTCATTGACTGTATACCACAGTACAATTGTAGAGGGGAGAAAAGGAAAAGAGGTTCTCTATTTGCCTACTTTTAGAAAGAACTTATGCTTGGAGCACTTGTGTAATTTGCTAATTAATGTCTCAAATCACACTACATTTTGCTTTAAAGAGTTTTTTTTTTTTAATTAGGACATTTGTTAAATGATATATAAAGTGCTCTCCTTCATACTAACCACACTCTTTCCTATACTACCCCATCAGCCATAAATAATGCATTAATGGTCCTTAATGCAGGAAATGGTTGACCAAAACATTATTAAAGGAGACCACTGTTGAAGGAAGTGAGCTTAATAGCTGAAGACCCTCCATCAGAAACAGTCTGCCTCTAGACCCAAAGGTTGCACATCCATGAACAGTAGGCAAAAGTGCCTCATATGCTCTCAACCACCAAAATGGTAAAGTGGCAAAGAGAAAGTCCCTAAATGAGCCAAGTCCCAAACCATGTAGGGCTTTACAGATTACAAACACCACCGTCAATCACACCCAGAATCAGAGGTGAAGCCAATACAATTCACAAAAACAGAGGTATTCTATGCTCATTATACTAGGCAAGGAAAGGTGATATGATCAAAGCAGTAGGAGACAAAATTGCTAGCGAAGATCTGGACCATATGGAAACGGAGGTGAAAAACAGGAGAGTTATAATTAGCAAGGAGAGAGAGATGACCAAGACTTGAACAAAGGTTTCAGCAGTAAGGATAAAGTGGATATTTGATTATGACATAATATGGCTAGAGTTATAAAATCCCCCCAAAAAATCTCCTTTCACACACACACACACACACAATATTAATTCAACAATTCATACTTCAAAAGCAGTCATTTTCTTTTACTGCAGATAGGGGGATTAAGGTACAGAAAGTCTGGCTCATTCTTCCACATACTCAAATTAAGGCCATATGCCTAAAGAGAGAAAAACATATTGGGAAAAACTCCAATGCTTACTCTGTGGAAACAGGCAATTTTCATGAGACTGGTATGAGAGGGCTGGACAAGATAGTTTACCTCTTCAGAGTCATGCTAATGCTCTTGTCTAAGTGGCGTCATAGGGTTTTCATCAATCCTTTTCCTATGAAGCACCAATTCATCAGTTATTAATTTTTCAGCTGCAGCAAAAATACCACAGCTGAGAAAGTCAAAAAGCCTTTAGGCTATAAAGGTGTGCACCAGCTGTCAAGAGGCAATACAATTTGGTCTCCACACAGGTAAATCTCCAAAAATGTGTTTACCTAGAACTAAGGGATCTCAATCACAAGTTTCCCAAGTGGTAACATGATACTCGTATCAAAAAAATCTTTAACCTAGCAAGACTAGGCCATTTATGGTTTAGCCAGTAATATAATAAAGAAGGAAAAGAAGATACACTTGAAACCTTTGAAGACTGTGGATACATGCACACTGAGTGACAAACTATAACTGAAGCAATCATTCTGCAAGGTGTAATGATCATCCCCAATAGGATCAGGGGGGAAAAAATGTCTCTCCTTTTTTCTACGCCCAACCTGCCCCTCTTTTTCCCTACCATGTATAGTATTCATCACACAGATGGCTACATGAATTATTGGCTGGCAGAAGAGTTCTCTTCTTCTGTCTGAAGTTTAGCTACCAGACCAGATAGACCAGTGTTCTGATTCAGTATGGCAAACTGAACAGCTAACACTATATCAGAAGGCAGGGTCACAACTCCTTATTGTATCTGTCTCAGTTTTATTGCCCAAACTTTCATTCATATTTGTAAGGAAATTTTTTTTCGTCTTACCTCATCCTCTACAGGGTATAAGTTTTGTTCTGAACAGGGCATTTTAACATGTTTATTATCCCACAAATCTTTATAATGAGTTGGAAAAGGTTTTGGTACCTCTCCTTCCCTCAATAGATCTACCTGCAACAGAGAATAGAAAGAAAATTCATGCTATGCAAAGTGCTTGTGAAGCCTACATAAACAATAAGAAACAGAAATCCTCATAAAAAGTGAATGCACAGCCAAATTTTGGCCACAAATCCTTTTCCACACATTCCATCAAGTTTAACAGCTACTATACCCAAACATCTCAGAACAGACATTGGCCCATATTATATAGTCTTAGACATAACTCTTACCACGGTAGTGTACACATAGCCAGTTGACCTAAGTTACGCAACTCCAGCTAGTGAATAACGTAGCTGGAGTCGACGTAGCTTAGGTCGACTTACTGTGGTGTCTACTCTGTGCTGGGTCGATGGGAGACACACTTCCATCAACTTACCTTACTCTTCTTGTTCCCAGTGGAGTACCAGGGTCGATCGGAGAGTGCTCTGTCGTCAATTTAGCAGGTCCTTCACCAGACCTGTTAAATCGACCCCCGGTGCATCAATCCAGCAGGAGTGTAGACATAGTCTCAGATACACACATGCTTGTGTAACACTGCTCCTGCCTGGGCTGACTGTGAGGATTGAACCCAGGACCTCTGGATCTAAAACAGAGTGAAGCTACTGCTTGACCTAAAGCACCTGGTCAATTAGGTCAGCAGTAGATGACTCCAACTTCTCTATGCAGTCTAGCCACCAGAAGGGGACAAAAAGCCACACTGTGCTGGTGTGGGTTATACTTGTTTTCATTCTAAGACACTAGGATATTAGAGTAACAAAACAATCATTTTGGTGGAGAAGACACTTTCATTACAAGATGATCATTTTCAGGTATTTATATAACATTTTCTGAAATTATTTCTTTTTGGGCTGTAGGAACATACTTCCCCTTTTAAGAGACAGGCTTGAGCCTACAACCAAGACAGCCTGGGTGTAATAAAGGAGGGCCCCTGCCCACCTTAGGGCTTGGTAATCTAAACAGGAACAGGAAACTGAGCAGGAGGAATGGGTCTAGAAGCCATCCAGGCTGCAAAGGATAGTAGTCTCTCCCTCACTCTCCAGAGGGCTAGCCTAAACCAGCCAGAGGATTTCTTTGTGGACTTTTAGTTTGGAAATTCTGAAACAGGGTCATCCGGTAAGGGCCTATGAACTTCTGTTACAAATGCTCCCTCCCCAAGACCTTATTAAAGGTGATATACGTATGTTGTTTCAGCTTACCCTTGTCTGGATTCTTTAGTGGATTTACTGACGGATAGTGTTGGAAACATTAAGGCAGGGTATATCTGCTGTACATACCCAGTCACAAGGGGCACACAGGGGAAGCACACACCTTTTACAGGTGAAAAGCTGCTCATTTTTATACACAGCCCAAAAGTGGATTAAAAAAAAAAAATTGTACAATTTAGTTTGGCCTTTTTTGAGCCATTAAAACTGAGAAAATTATTTTTTCATGCTTTTACAAAATGTATTATATACTGTTCTGCTTTCTAAAAACTCAAACATGGATATATTTAAAAAACTTCAGACATAGCACATTTGTAATTCTCAATGCTGATATTACTGGATGAGCTTCTATGGCCTGTGTTATTCAGGAGGTCAGACTATATGATCGTAATGGTTCCTTCTAGCCTAACATTCTAAAATATAAAAATAAATATAAAATAAAGTGTCACCATTTTAACTTTTAGTGCACTTTGAAATAAATGTAATATATGCAATCATTCCAATGTCTGATCACCTGCTAGGAATTTTTTCCTCTAAAAATAAAAAATACTGAAAGCTATTCTAAGCCAATATGGCTGGAAATGTACATACACAGAAGCCACACAATTATGGTTCCAAATGTAGCCATATTTATGTGCATGAACACCACACTATTATTGCACATGGTGATAACTAGTTGTGGATACAGTGGGAACCATATTTAAAATTCCTGACAGTAAATTCTATTTATAACATTGCATTAACATTGAACACCTTATAGACCACATGCCTTTTAAGCAACACGGAAGTCAAATAAATGTCAGTTTATTGAGAATGAATGCGATTTTCTTTAGCTGTGCTTTTGTGACATGCTGCCAGTTTATCATATTTCACTTTAACAATTATTTTACTGTACATTATTTCAAAGAGAGCGAGAGAGAGACAGACACACACATATATGTGCCAGGTTAGTATGGGATGCAAGGCTAAGATTCCTTTAGACGCCTCTTCACTCATTCACTTTTATACCTTGAATCCAAAAATGGAGAAATTTTGAAAACAGAAAACATCGACCAATTCTGGCTATAGATATACATGGTGCAGCTCCCAGAACTTGAAGTCAAATGGTGAGGCACAAACCTATCTAAAAGAAAAGTTTGTCCCATAAGGGCCAGAGTCAAAATCTTAATCATATTTCTGCAGTCCTACTCAACTAAATTATAAGACCGCTGTATCACAGAAGGCAAGTCATCTTTAAGCATATTAGATACTCTAGCTAGCTACCCATGAGAATTCAAAAGTTTCCACAATCAGGTAAAGCTGCAAAACTGATAAATGGCAGGATATCAGTCTTATGCCATCAATTTAATAAGAAGGTTGTGTTTTCAAATATTATTTTGAATTATCATACTCTGATGGTCACTGTGTGATTGGTTGATGGTCTCAAATGAGGAAGACGAGCCCCACACATAGGCATTCTCCTCATCTCTTCAATAGGTGTCCCAAACCATTTCTTATTAGTTGGAAGCGAAGGTGGGATATATTTAGGAATCTTCCTTCCTGGCCTTTGGTGTTTGAATTCACAAGGTTCTTTCCTGCTGTCAAAATAAAAGGAATACATTGAAGCACATCTTATTTACAGTGGAAAACTCTACAGCTAAACGTATGTATTAACATTAGATTTCAAACTAAATTTGTGTCACTTAAGCAGTTTCTTTTCTACAATCCTTTTTAACTGCATCCAAAACACAGCAAAAGCTGAATCCAGAAACACCTTGTTTTCAGCAACATGCAGTTTTCCCACAGTATTTTGTTGCATATTCAATAGCAGAAAAGCCATCCTCAAAACTGCTCCAAATATTGTAAACTTTATGGAATGGAACACAATCCTTAGCCAGAGGCTTTGTTCCCATTATGGTCCCCATTAACAGGAGTCTCTAAGTATCAGTTTAATCATTAACTGTACATGTTCAATGCAATATTCTATTTATACATGATGAAAAGTGCTTTTACCATATGAACCCATCAGGACACTGTAGCGGACAACAGCTTTCTCAAGATGACATTTACCCGTACCACCAGCTCCCCAGACACTACCAGGGGTATGGAACATATTGACTTCTAAGTCAGTAGTTTGAACAGCCTTTATATTTGTCCTCAAACAGCAGCAAAACAGTTCCAGTGTATTCCACCTGTGTAGTATCTTAAGCAGACATTGTAGAGTCCTGGTACAAATCACCAGTTGTAGAACTTCAGAGTGATTATAGATCTCAGTATAACATACAAGCAACATCCTATCTGAATACCAAAAAAAAAAAAAAAAAGGTATCAAGGTAGAGGCATAGACTGAGTGTTCAATCAGAAGTAGAGATGGATATTCAGAAGTGTTTGAGCATTCACAGCTGACATTAAAATTAATGGCAGCAGCAAATGCTCTTACATATTTCAAAATCCAGCTTTGCCTTTCTCCTTATGTAGTCATTTACAGGTAATGATTTACACCCACTTTGCATGTGCATAAGTGACTAGACAAGCTGTAGGGCAATAGTGCATTGGGCCTAACACACAAGGAAAGACTATAGAAACAAGCCCAAATTTTGTTCTCTGTTACACTGGCATTACTTCAGACTTACACAGGTAATTTAGAACAATAATTTAACTCGATTTCTTGAAGCTGGCAGGGGCTAAACCAGGGGTCAGCAACCTACGGCACACATGCCAAAGACGGCACGCAAGACGATTTTGAGTGGCACGCTGCTGCCTGCCGCGGTCCAGGCCCCCAGCCCCACTCAGGCCCCCCGCCCACCGCTCTCCCCTGGGGGGGCAGGAGGCAGAAACTTGGTCCTGCGGCAGCCAAGCTTCCCCCCTCCCCGGCTTCTTCTCCCAGCGTGTGCTGCTTTCCTGCCCCTCCTCCTCTCCTTCCCTGCGCTGATCAGCTGATGGTCCTTGCGAGGGGGAGGGGGAGAAGTGGCAGCGTGCTCGCTGCTCCGTAGAGGAGGCAGAGAAGAGGTAGGGACGGGGCCTTGGGAAGTGGGTGGAACAGGGCATATCCCTTCCAGCCCCCTGCCTTGAGCCGCTCAGGGCAGGGGGCTGGGAGCGCCCCCATGAGCCGAGCACCCCAGCCCTCTGCCCTGACCCCTGAACCTCCCACACACCCCCAGCCTTCTGCCCTGCCCCTCCACACACACCCCAGCCCTCTGCCCTGACCTCCCCCCCCCCCCCCCCCCTCCCCCCCACCCCCCCCCCCCCCCCCCAGGGGTCCCAGCTGCCGGCTACTTGCCAGCCGGCATCCCGGCTGCAGGCCCCGCTCAGCCCGCTGCCGGCCTAGGTGAACAGAATCCCACGCTGGAAGCGGGCTGAGCAGGCTGGCAGTGTAAGATCAACATTTTAATTTAATTTTAAATGAAGGTTCTTAAACATTTTTAAAACCTTGTTTACTTTACATACAATAGTTTAGTTATATAATATAGACTTATAGAGAAAGACCTTCTAAAAAACGTTAAAATGTATTACTGGCACGCAAAACCTTAAATTAAAGTGAATAAATGAAGACTCGGCACACCACTTCTGAAAGGTTGCCGACCCCGGGCTAAACTAACCAAAGAGTCTCCAGAAACAAGACTGATTTTGTTGAACACTTCATTATTTATTAACTCAGTGCCCAGAAGTCTGCTCAGTGCCCAACAGATACAAGAGATAGCGTCCTGACGCTTTGTTTGAATCTAGATTTACTAACATTATAACTATAATAAATTATATATAATATATACATTAACTTGTGAGGAAATTCCCCTTGTGCAAGACTTATTTGTTACGGTAAGGTGAGCATCTCTACCAGACTATACACTGAAATACAGACTATCCAGAGGTTTCTGTGCTAACCTATTTCATATAAAATCAACAGTTGTAATGGATGGGTGGCCATTTATTCCATGTTCTCATTAAAATCTGGTGTACTCATTCATTATCAGCCACTGAGGCAAAATAAAATGAAATCTCAGTTTGAACTTTCTTCAGAAGTCAAAAGATCAGCATAACAATTTTGACAAACTATATTACTAATTTCTTCTGTTAGATTAGACCTCCAAGAAATTAACTAGTTCTGTTTATCAGATTTTAGCCAAGGAAATTGTTACAAATAAGCAAATGCCACCTGAAGAATGGATTTCTATTATCTAGTAACTTGAAGCAAAGACTAAGTACAGAAAATTTCAGAAGTTTGAGAAAGTCCTGAAAAGTAAGGACATGTCTACACTGAGAGGTAGAGTAAAATAGAAACCGGGACTCAACCTTAAGTACAATGTGTACCATGAAGTAGTGACACTATAATAAAAGTGTGCACACAGTTGTTAGATACATACTAAAGAGCCAAGCCAGAAAGCAAAAAAGTCAGAAGATGCCAAGTATTCTGTTTCCACAGAATAGGCATAGCATACAATACAATACTCTAGTGAAGGCAGTTACTGCTGCTTAAAAAATTAAGAGCTACTTCATTAAAAACTTACATTTCTATTTGCACAAGTGATTTTTACCAATTGCTGCTCTTTGCTATTGAGAACATATGCAGTGCCACTGGCAAAGATGTAGCTTAATATCTAGCTATAACAGAATAGGTCATATAGTCAAGCAAAAAACACTTCTCTGAACACAAATTGCTAGTTTGTCCACTTTGTTACTCAGAATTTACACTGGTGAAACTGAAATCAGAATCTGGCCCAAATTCATTCACTGTCCTCTCTGATCTAATTTCAACACAGTGTACAAAATCTTTTGGTTAAAGGGATCTGTTCTTCCCTCAACTCCATTAATGCCAATGGGAGTTACCTGCACTTGTTAAGGAGAAACAGACTCTTTAGAAATTCAGCATTTTCAATCACATCCTGCCTTTCATGTCTGTTGTCAGTGCAAGGTACACATAGGCATTAATAGCACATTTATGACACAACCCTGCAGAATGCAAATTCACAGACCAGTTGTTTACTTTGTTTTCCATTTCCTTCTTAATTTTTAAATTCTACAATAAAAAATTAGATCCATATGATGAAATAATTATGGCAATACACCATCAGCTCTGTACTGTAAGTTCTCAGTATTCATTTGCACATCTTGAGGATAGCTAAAAACCCAATTACTACAGACCTGAGCAATAAATGGGCATGCTACTAATACAGCTTTTAAAAAAAATCAGAGAGCTGTGGAAATAACATTTACTTTGGGAACATAAGAAAGTACAATTCATTGTTTGAAGTAGAGAACAGATTCATTAAGAAGGATATGCTGCAATTCCACTTAGCCAGAATTGTTGAACAGCAAACTCCAACAAGTCTCTCTATATCAGGGGTCCCCAACATGGTGCCCGTGGACGCCATTGCGCCCGCCGGGGGGTCTAAGTGCGCCTGCATAGCAGTTGTCTTTTTTTTTTTTTTTTGCTCCGCCGGCAGCGCTCGGGGTTTGTTTGGGTTTTTTTGCTCCGCCGGCAGCACTCTGGGTTTTGTTGGGTTTTTTTTGGGCGCCCACCGGCAGCGCTAGGGTTTGTTTTTGCTTTTTTTGGTGCCCGCCGGACAAAAAAGGTTGGGGACCACTGCTCTATATAATTTACTAACACAGTTCAGTAACCCTAAAGGTTTGAAAAATAGCTATACAAATAGCCACTTCTCCAGCCTCTTTGTGTCTGCATGAGATCCATTTGCCTTCACAACCTACTACTTCTCCAAATGTTACTTTATGAACAATAGAATTTCAAGTAGGCAGCTATTTCTGAAGAAACTGATTTATGGCCAGCATACCCATGACTCTCATATTCAGTTTCTTTTTTTAATAGAAAAAAATATTGATTAAAGGTCATTTTAGACAACATTTTCAAGATTTCAGCTCTCCTATATTTTTAGCCACAGCATAACACCAGAGTGCTCCATTCTGCAAGTACTTTTCTAAAAGAACAGAGAATATGTCCCCACATAAAGTGAAGAGTTTGCAACCTATATGCCTTATCAGGGACCAGAGTCTGCACAATGAACACCCTCAACTCACATTGACTTCAATAAGGAGGCACAGATACCCACTACTTCTTCAACTCAGACCCCACTACCATGAGAAATAAAGATAGAGCCAGCACTCTTTGAATTTCAATTTTTGTAAGTTTGGATCTGAAACTCAAATACTTTTTAAAAAAATGTAGTTCTTTCATCCTTAGCAGTGACTGGCTGACTAGCAGAGAACATCATNGGGGGGGGGGGGGGGGGGGGGGGGGGGGGGGGGGGGGGGGGGGGGGGGGGAGAAATAAGTTAAGAATTACTTAGGGCTTGTCTACACTTACAGCGCTGCACCAGTGCAGGTGCGCTGTTGTAGCACTTCGTGGATTTTCCACACCCCTGAGCAACACAGTTATATCAACGTAAGTTTGCAGTGTAGCCCAGGGCTTAGAAAAGTTAGATGTCTTCAAGTCGGCTGAGACTGATGCAATACATCCTAGAATACTTAGGAATTGGCTGAAGAGATCTCTCAGCCATTAGTTATCTTTAAGAATTCATGGAAGAGAGGAGAGATATCAGAGAACTGGAAAAGGGCAAATACAGTATCTATACAAAGGGGAATAAGGACAACCCAGGGAATTATAGACCAGTCAGCTTAACTTGGTTGTCCAGAAAGATAATGGAGCAAACAATCAATTTGTAAGCACCTAGAACAAAATAAGGTAATAAGTAACAGTCAACATGGATTTGTCAAGAACAATTCACATCAAACCAACCTAATACAGGTCTGTCGCATCTTAGGCGCATTTAACATGTACGATTTCAGCTTTATGCGGTCGGCAAAAACAAGAAAAAAAAAACAAAACAAAAAAAGAGAAAAATAACAATTTAAATACTGTTTCTGTAGGGCGGGCGATTCTGCCCGCCATTACACCCAATGTAATTTTGACTATACGCGGTTTTCGCTTTAGGCACTGACCATGGAACGTTACCCCAGCGTAAGATGAGACAGACCGGTAGTCTTCTGACAGGATAAGCAGCCTTGTGGATGGGGGTGGGGAGAAGCACTAGATGTCATACATCTTGACTTTAAAAAGGCTTTTGATACTGTCTCACATGACCTCCTCAAAAACAAACTAGAGAAATATAACCGCGACAAATCTATTATAAAGAGTGTGCACCTCTTTGGGGCAGCTTGTGTTTTTGCTGTATTTTTATAGCACCTAGCACAATGAGGTCTTGATCCATGACTAGGACTTCTATGCTTTATGGTAATACAAACAAAAACAAACAGCATGCACCATCATCACTACATTTCCCCAATTATGAATATCTTTCTCAATGTTTTCTGGACTGAAATTTTCCATATTAGTCTCAACCCAAAGGTGGATATTTTGGTAAGTTTGAGCAAAACTAAGTCAGGTTGGTTTGTTTGTTTTTTAGCTGAGTAATGTAAGCACTGAAAAAACAAATAAAAAACAAAACAAAAAACAAAAAACAAACCGCTCCCTTCCCCCATATATTCTGATTGAATTTTGTAGCTTCTGCCTTCTTTGCATTAGACGAATGCACATACAAAAATCTAACATTTTTTTTTAATATTGATCATTGACAAAGGAACAATTGAAGTTTGAAGGAAATCTTCTTGATCAGTGGCTTACATTCTTTACCCAAACACCTCAAAAATAGATTATCAGTGTATTTAAGGATCGGTCCACTGGATCTCTTTAAAAGCAGATAAAAGCTACTAAATTGTATTAGATTGTATTATAGATCAGTAGGCCAGATTCATCCTTGCTATAAATGTATTGACTTCAATGGAATTACATTAGGAATTTAATTTGGTCCTATGATCATACTAATGCTTTAGAAAGAAAAATTTCACTTGTATTTAAGCTCATATATGGAACATTCAGAAGTCATTCCACAATTCACAGTACTCGTTTGCCAAGATATATCAAAAGAAAATACGTACCACCTCTTTATTTTAGAAGAACCCTGCAATTAAAATTTACTAAACAATTAATAGTAAAGCTATTCTTTGTCAAAGATGTCCTGTGCCATCATGTGTTTCCATGTATTAAAATCTAATTATTCTAAACAATTTCTTCACAAGATATACAGAGAAACACTTTGCATTACTCTGGCTTTAGAAGGTCAGTATTAATTCCTGACCTTAATATTTCTTCTGTGTTCTAGAAATGGCACAAGACAAGCTGTTATTTTGTAACCTTGAAAGAAGGTTATATAAATATTTTTGAACTCATCTGCTGTTTTTAAATCAATGGTTTCTTCACTTTTATGTAAATTTTGCAAATCTGCTTAGAGGATAATAAAACATCTACTGTGCTATTACTGAAGAGAAATATATTTAAAAGGGAAAGAAGGAAGAAGACAAACGAAGGTTACCTTTTCTCCTCTGTTCTGGGTATCCTCATGAAATGGGCAGTGATTTTCGAGTCCTTCTTCCCACAGTGTTTTGCACCTTTGCATTCTGATGAAAGAGCGGGAGAGATCCCATATGACTTTGTATGCAATTCATCCTCTTTGACAGAGTCATCCGTCCCCTCAAAATGGAGGTTATATCGAGCACCTTCACAACATTTGGAAGAAAACGGTGACCGTCTCAACTCTGGGTCAGCATTCCCTCGCTGAAACCTGGAAGATTTGCTTGCAGCTTTTGATGTGTCAACATCCTCTTGCTCATCAAGAAATGGACTTGTTTCTTCATCAGCTTCTGAGCCCTGGCAGCTATTCTTGGAATTATCTACATCCATTGGTGACTCCGGTTCACTTTCTTTCTCATAAGCATGCGAATCTCCTGAACTACTTTGATATTTGTTCAGTTTTCCTGGACCTCCGATATCAGATACACAAGTATCACTGCAAACATCTGAAAGTGGGCTTTCTGGAACTACATCCACCTCATCTTGCTCACTAGTCACACAGACTACATGGACAGGATTGCAGCTCTTTAGCAGCTGTGGATTAAATGAAGTCACTTTTCCTTCTGTTTCACTGTCTTTTGATGGATGTTTTGTATTTGCCATCTTCACCGACCTGCCTGATGATAATTTCCTGTGAGTCCAATTGTCACTATTTTCTTCACTATCTCTGTGAACCTGCTTGCCAGTTTTCTGCATGTGATCAATATTGGCATTTTTAAACAGATCTCCAGACCGGGTCCCTTTAACAGGCTCTATGTCTGATGACTGATCTCTGCATGGCCCCTCTGCCTCCCATTTACACAGGTTGCCAGTCTGAGGCAGATTTACAAGTTTCGTACTCATTTCCACAGATTTTGTTGGATAGCTTTGTGGACAAATATTCTCTAGCTTTTTATCATCATGCTCACACAAGTTATCCTTTTTAACAGAAGTCATCTTGGGATCCGCTCCCGTGCTATTAGTTTTGCTCTGCAAACTGTGGAAGAAAAGATTTGAAAAGCTGGATTTAACTGTTTCTTGCTAAATGAAATTCTTATTTGTAGATTTAAAGGCCAGAGGGACTACTACAACCATGTAAGACAAACCACATAATTTTACCCCAGGAACACCAGCAGTAAAGTCCAATAACTTACAGCTAAACTAGAGTATATCTTTTAAAAAGATAACATGTCTCCCTTTAAAGGTTCAAAGTGAGATGATGAATTAGTTACTTCTCTCAGTCATCTGTTCCAGTGGTTGATTATCCTCATAGTTAGAAAAATTTAATTGGAAGTAAGATGTGACATTTTATCTTCACTTTCCACCCACTGAATCTTGTTATGCCTTTTCTGCCATCTTAAAGACCCTCCTAAATGAGGTCTCTCTTCTGTCAGTATAGGTCATTCAAGGCCATGATCAACTCATCTCTTAATCATGTTTTTGATAATCTAAATACAATATGATTTAACTAGCTCAATTTAAGCCATGTTTCCCAGACCTCAAATCATTTTTGTAGCTTTTCTCTGAACATTCAGCAATTTTTCTACACACGTTTAAAAGTATGGACACCAGAACTGGTCATAATAATTTAGTTGTTTTCTCACCAATGTCATATATACCTCTACTCCTACTCTACATACATCCAGTTTATACATTTATGCATAATAATTCTTAGATGTAGCAGTCCTAAACAGTCTGCAGTTTAATAAAAAGTGATATTTACTAAATGTGTTGTTATTTTACAGCTAAGTTAGTCCTAGACTAAATATTACACTAAAAGTGAACAGAAACATGATCTGCTGATTAAATATCAGGCCTGTGAGTCAAAAGATTTAGTTTATATTCCCAGCATGCACCCAAGCAGCAATGGGCAAGTCACTTCACCTTTCTGTGCCTACATGTGCTCATCTGTATAAAAATACATATCTACAGCAAAGAGACGTTGTAAAACTAAACAAATGTTTATAAAGCACTTTAAGATCTTCAAATAGAAGGTTCTATTATAGAATTGTCTATAAGTAACATAGATCAAATGTTAGACAGTACTTTGTTAGGTTTTCCCCTAAAAGATAAAAAAGGGAAATCACTGATTGTTACAGTTTATAAACTCTTTGACTAAACACATTTTGATAAGCTACTGAAAATCAGCAGCCCCCTCAATGAATGATAATATTCTGCTGTTCTTAGAAGATACTATGGATGAATAGATGGATTACTTGTTGTGTACTATGAACTAAGCAATCCAAATACACAGGATAAATGGGCCACTGCTCAAGACCTGACACTGAAAGCGCAGAAGCTACAAGAACACTAGTTACAACTAAAAAGAGTTTGGTGGCTTTCATCTTACAATATTCACATCTACGTCCATTAATCTGTATACCTACATCAGTTTCTCTACTCATTGATATTTCTGATTATATTACTGTCTACTTCTCAAGAAACGGCTACTTAAAATAACTTAAAATACTGAAATAACACTGTCAACTTAAAAAAAAACACACCTCCAACTGAATTTTTAACATAGTATTGCTACAAGTAACACCTATGCTGACTATAGCTGAAAGAGACTAGTGGGGGGGGGACTTTTGTTTTGTTTATTTTGTATATTTGACAGCATTTATATATAGCAAATGTGTCATTTTCCACTGCAGAGAAAGTCAGGACCTCATCCTGCAAGCTGTTCCATGTGGGAACAGAACTCTACCTGGGTAGAACAGCTTGCAGAAACTCAATGTTCCCTCTTTGTGAGGGTCTTTAAAATAGGAGAAGAAGTCATAAAAATTGGCAGAAGGACTATGAGACAGGTATATGGACCATTCACTACTTTTTCATTAATTTTTAAACTGACTAGGTTTCAAGTTCACCATGTCCCTTTAAAGGACTCACATTATTCCAAATTCCCTTTCTAGCTGTGGCTCTAAAGACTCTCATTCCATCCTTAATTCACCTTTTTGTGTCAAGTATTTCACCACGTATGGTGCATGATATCGCACAGCAATCTGAGGCCCTGTAATACCCAAGTACAAAGGGCAACAGTTAATCAGTCACTTTAATAGAATTTCCTTGATTTTGCTGTTTATTTTATCATCATAGCTGTCAATTTTCTTTTCCGGTGCTTTTTTCGTTATTGTGGAAAATAAACCTGTTGACATGATAATTATGGGAATGGAACAGTTATTTTCTGCTGAAAAGACTACCTGATATTACTTCATACCAGACACCACATAAATTAAACCTTTGTGGGTTTAGTTATGTTTTAGGTAGTATATTTAATAGCTTGTACCAGCAGAATGATGAAGACTGTACATCAAGTTTGCCTTTACATCTCTACCCCGATATAATGCTGCCCTCGGGAGACAAAAAAATCTTACCGTGTTATAGGTGAAATCACGTTATATCGAACTTGCTTTGATCCGCCGGAGTGCGCAGACCCGCCCCCCCCCCCGGAGCACTGCTTTACCGCGTTATATCCAAATTTGTGTTATATTGGGTCACGTTATATCGGGGTAGAGATGTATTTGTAATAGTGATGCTGTCACACCAGCCTATGAATAAGTTTATGAAAGCAAGATTGGGCATTCATACTCAGCAAGGAGAGTATGCTCCAAACTAAACCCAGATGTGAGCAGCTACAACTTGATCACAGTCAATGGAGATGCACCACCTTATATCAGAACTGAATATGATCCTAAAAGCTGTAGGAACAGCAAAACTATTTGCTGAAAACAGGATTACACCAAGAGCTTTGATTTATTAATGCTCTATGTCAGGGGTCGGCAACCTGCGGCATGCGAGCCGATTTTTAGTGGCATTCTGCTGCCAGCCGGGGTCCCGGCTGCTGGCCCCGCTCAGCCCACTGCCGGCCTGGATGAACGGAACCCCAGGCCGGCAGCAGGCTGAGCGGGGTCAGCAGCCAGGACCCTGGCTGGCAGGAGCCGGCAGAAAGAAGGGGTCCCGGCCTCCGGCCCCGTTCAGGCCGCTGCCAGTCTGCGGTCCTGGCCACCGGCCCCCTGCCAGCCGGGGTCCTGGCCTGGGATACCAGCTGCCGGCCCCACTCACCTCGCTGCACTATTATTTACTTTACATACAACAATAGTTTAGTTATATAATATAGACTTATAGCGAGAGACCTTCTAAAAACGTTAAAATGTATTACTGGCACATGAAACCTGAAATTACAGTGAATAAATGAAGACTTGGCACCCCACTTCTGAAAGGTTGCCAACCCCTGCTCTATGTTATACCAAAATGAAAGCAGAGCCGTATCTACAATAGTCCTACTTCTATTCCAGAATAAAATGATTATGTTACTAAGTTATAATAAATCTTCTGACCCAAATCCTCTTTAGAGACAGTTAAAAGAATTGTTCCATTAATTAAAAAAAATCTTTCAAGCAGTTTATATTATAGCTTTTACCTCTTTAACTCTGTTGTCTTGGGTCCTTTATTCTCCATCCAAGTGGTAATTGTCCTTTGTTTGTAAACTGAAAAACCATAATATGTATATTATGACACAAATTGCATTATTACCAAAAACTATGAAGTTTACATTTTGTATTAGCTACAAGTAAAACATCTAAATTAAGTTTTCATTACCATAACTGCTTCAGGTATCATCCAGACTAATGATGTAATATTACATCACATATAGATTTCACATCAGTAATTAGCTCTTGTATTCCCTATAAATGCCAGGCTTGCTTTTAGGATACAGTCACAGGTTTCTTTCCTCCCCTTCCTCCCCATCCCAGGATTATCTGCAAAGCAGGGTAAGTGCATTGGCTACTTAGTATTCACAATGAATACAAAGTAATTGGCTGGACTGAATGGAATGGGTTTGAAAATTACCTTACCCATACTGCTGCTCTTGATGTATTCACTTCTCAGACATGAAAATTAGATGCTTCTGTATCTTTAGCTATTGGTGCCAACATACGCCTTTAGTATATGGGAAAAAGACACACTCTGGATCTTTACATAGCAAAATGAAGATAGTCAATCTTGCTTCTCTTCTGCCACCACTGCTCCAAATAAAACTGTATTGATCAGTGGCTAGGCTTAGTCTACTCTTAAAAATTATATTGGCATAGCTCTGTCTATCAGGGGTGTAAAAAACCACGTAGCTATGCCGTAGAAAATTACATAGCTATGCCGACATAATCCCCAAAGCAGACGCAGCTACATTGAGAGAAGAGAGTTTCTGACAACTCAGCTAACATTTTGAGGGAGGCCTACCCCAACAGGAAAACCTCTTCTGTCAGTGCAGGCTGCATCTACTATATGGGGCTATGCTGACACGGTCTATGTCGTGCACACATACCCATAAGCAGTGAGCGCTGACAGACACATTCTAGCCACTGAACTTTCAGAATGTGTGGAGCGGGGGATAAGTCAAGAAGGGGTGGAACAAGATCCTCAACACCCCCACTAAGTTGAACTTCCCTTGCTCTTCATACAATTTTAGTATCATATTATACTTGGCTGATAAAGCCAATTTGTAAACATTGTACAATGAAACTTGGGCCTTGTAATACTGACAGTATTAAAAATGAGCTGGAGCAGCTTTAGTTTATGCACTCAGTCGTTCCAAAGTTCAAAATAGAGAATGCCTGTAACTTGCTCATTTCTTTTTTCCTTTGTGAACGTGCAACTCACCCATCCTTTCATACCAGAACATTTCTTGAAATGTATGTCCAGTTTTAGGAGGGACAGAATTTAAAATTTGTACTTTCAAGTGTATGGAACTGAATGCTACCATTTTTATTGTTATTTTATATTTTAGTATTATGCAGGTAAGATAGCACATAAGGAAAGGTAGAAGAGAATCTGTCTTATTAACCAAAATCTTCCAACAAAAATCTGATTTCTAAATCTGAAGTAGAATTTTAAGTTCAAAATATATTAATGTAATTGACAATCTATATATTTGTCATAACTGGATTGCTGCTAAAAAGCCCCCAAATATGATGGTACAACCCAGCAAGACTTAAATCTTCACCTTGATACAATCCACTGCATAAAGCATTTAGTTGGAGCCTTTTAACTAACTGGGCTACTCCAGTAAACAATCTGAAGTTCTGGTGGAATAAAAACCTGCAGAGCAGCCAAGAAACTCAGCAAGTTGCAAGTCACAGAGTTCTTAATTTGTTGGGGTGCAGTACTTTCCCTCCTCTGGCTTCATTTCTACTCTGTCCATATCCCTGTCTTTTTCTTTTCATTCACCTTTACAACAACCAAATCTCATCACTGCAATGGCCTCCAATGTTTAAATCTGACAGTCATTACTTCCTGTAATCCCCATGGATGAACATGATTTGGATGACCAGATCTGGATGAACATGAGAAACTGTTGGCTATTTTAAACAGATGAATTCCTTATAATTTAACATAAGCATTTCTCTCCATTAAATTCATCACGCAGATAGCACTTTAAATATTTGAAAAGTGGTCAGTTTTCTAACTAGGTTAACTGATGCTCTCAATATACATCTAGCAAAACTATTTTATGAAAGGTTATAAAAAGTATCAAATCTTAACAAGTCTAACTCCACGAAAAAAGGGGGAAATTAACTGCTTCTATAGGCAAGATGGTGACAAGTAGGGAGTAGTTAGTGAAGACACCATTTGCCCTGTTAATTTAAAGTACATGAACGCAAACAAAACAATCAGAAGACTGAACAACATACTTGACTCTGTGCACTTAGTACAATCTTGGCTTCTCCGATGGACATGGAGGCGGGGGAATCACAGTTACACACATATACAGGGAAAGGCTTCTCCCCCCACACTAAGTGCAACAGAAGACGAAAAACAGCCACAGAAAGAGATACACAGAAGAAGGTTAAAAGGAGGCGAGTGGCACAAACCTTTGTTCCCCACCGTGGCTGCCAAGCTTTGGCTACTACCGCTGCTTCTGGGCCCTCGTTCCCGGGGGGGAGGGGGAGGAGGCGGAAGCTGCAGTGTCCCTTTTCTGTCCAAGGAAGGGGGCTGCTCTTCCTCCGAGCCGCGGCTGGGGGAGGCGGGGGGGGCCAACCTGACTCTCTTCCTGGGGGTTTCACACTCAGCCCCTGCACTCATGCTTAGGGGACCCCCCCCCCGCTCCGCGTACCCCCAAACGCGCTGCGGCGCTGGGCTCACCAGGGAGGAGAGGCAGCCCCCAAAGGAGAGAAGACAGGGACCCTTCCCCTCCACATCCTCCTGCTGCCGAAAGCGCGTGGGGGGGCGGGAGCAGCTCGACCGGCTCTCCCGCACCCCAAACCTTCCGGGGAGCAGTGAGCGGACAGGGACCCACACGGGGGCTGGACTCAGGCCAATGGGAGAGCAGGGGCCGCGGCCACACACCTCAAAATGTCTCCCCCTCTCCCCATAGCAACAGTTCCTCCGTTGCCCCGCCTCCGTGGACCGTAAAGCAACATGCCCCGGCCCGTCGTAAAGCGGAACAGGAGACGTGAAAGCTGCGGCGCTGAAGACTCGCTTTATGGCAGCAGTAACAGCGGGCGAGGGAGGGGGCGCCGGGGAGGTGGTTCGTTGTTGGTTGGCTCGGTCAGGGCCAGGCCCTGTCCAAAGGCGGCTGCATGGAGGTCGGCGGTGGCAACTCGAAGGGCTCAGGCTTTGGCGGCCTGTTCGGTGCTGGAGGAGCTGGGGGCCCGGGCTATTCCCATGCGGACCTGGCCGGGGTGCCGTGTGAGTATCCGCCGGCCGGGCCCGGCCTACTGCCCTTCCCGCCACGCTCGGCCGGGGGCTCCCCCTCCCCCCGCTCTTATATCCCCGGGGACGGGCGGGACTCGAGGCTACGGGGCAGAACCGGGGCACACGGGCGGGGTTGGAGGAGGACTCTAGTAAGGGGGAAATGGGGAAGCTGGCGGTGCAGTAACCGCGGGAACATCCGCAGTAACCCTCCCGCGGGGGGGCCGCCCCGCCCGCGTGCACCGGCACCTGAAACTGACTCGAGCCCTGAGAAGCAGCTAGCAGCAGTCACGAGGGTTGCACGGGTACCGGGCGGGGTGAGCTGCCCTCTGCGGAATCCGAGCCTTGTGCAATCGCAGAGGAGCCAGTCCCTGTGTAGGGGGGGCGTCAAGAGCCGGCACGCAATACATCCGTCTTCAGCGAAAGCACTAATCGAGGTGTGAGCTGAGGCCCTGGCCACTTTGACTGTCTCTGTGTTTCCGTCCGCTATTACTAGCGTGGTGCTTGAGCGGGTGGCCGGTATTTATTCATACAAGCTGCTTTTGGCACAGAAACATGAAAATGATCACATCCTTGCTGGGAGTGATAAGCAGATAAGGGGGCCTTGCTACTTAGTTTAAGAAAAACTTCAGTTTGAGCTGACATACAAGACTTTATATATAGTTGAATGAATTTGACAGTTAACTATGACTTAAGTAATTGGATCTATAGTAAACATTTAATTACTTGTTTTAGGGAGTCCACAGGTTGATTTTGGACAAAATATCATCCTGCTCATCTCAGCCTGGCTGTAGATTTAAAGAATAAAATAAATTTGTAACTTTTGCACTTAAGAATAATCTATACAACTTGTACCAGTCTGTCTATAGATAAATTGATTTACAAAGACGTTTACAAAGGTAGGTAAGTATCATCATCCCATTTCACAGATGGGGAAATAGAGGCAGAAGTTAAGTGACTTTCTAAGGTCACACCGTATGTCAGTGGTGGAGTAGAGAATAGAACCCAGGTTTCCCAACAACCACTTCCTTGATCATGGTGTTTGTCTCCTCCATGTCATGCAGTATATTATTACTGTAGAAATGTGTATGTACTAGAGATATCAAATAATAGTGATGACAGTTTTAATTAACTGAAATATGGATTTTAAATGACCGGATCAAAATAATAACTACCCTCTTTCCTCAACCATCTTCCCATCACCGTTTCTGCCTCAGTCTTGGAGATATTGCTCATACTGATTTCAGTAACAAAGTTCTTTTTCTTCCTCATTCAGTAACTGGAATGAGCCCTTTGTCTCCTTATTTAAATGTGGATCCCAGATATTTAATACAGGTAAGAAGCATGTTTCTATTTTGATCCTATTAAGTCAGTTATCTTAAATGAGTCACTGTCTCCCTTGTGTAGAGCTGCTTTTCCTAAAGTAAAGAGGTCTGATTTTTCTCTTCTATATCAGCGACAAATTGAACTAAGCAGAAAACTTAAAACTTAATATGGTTCCATACAAATTTTATACTATTGATCACTTGAAGTCTGAGAACTGAGTTTCAGCACAGTACTTAGTACAACTTCTTGATGTCATAGTGCCTGAGAGGAGAAATCCAGTTTAGGGACAGAGTGTGAATTAGTCCAAATTAGAAATGGAACTTCTAGAATCTTAAGTCATGCTTCCTTCCAGGTCAAGATCTAGTACCCCAAAAGAGGATATATCAGTTGTGAAACTGATACTACACTTCATCATTGCCCTTTGCTGGATCCTACACCCAAGAGGAATTAGTTTAGTTTAAAAGTATCCCTTATAAAATAACTCACAGCTGACTTATGAAACAATAGTGTTTATAAGAAATTTTTTTGGGGAATATCCAAATATTTTAGTGTACAAGGGCAGTGTAGACTAGATGTCACTTCAAAATGCACAACTGAGTACAACAGGGGTCGGCAACCTTTTAGAAGCGGTGTGCCGAGTCTTCATTTATTCACTTTAATTTAAGGTTTCGCGTGCCGGTAATACATTTTAATGTTTTTTAGAAGGTCTCTCTCTATAAGTCTATATATTATATAACTAAACTATTGTTGTATTGTAAAATAAACAAGGTTTTCAAAATGTTTAAGAAGCTTCATTTAAAATTAAATTAAAATGTTGATCTTACGCCGCCAGCCCGCTGCTGGTCTGGGGTTCTGTTCACCTAGGCCGGCAGCGGGCTGAGCGGGGCCGGGATCCCGGCTGCCAGACCCGCTCAGCCTGCTGCCGATCTGGGGTCCCAGCCCTGCCCACATATAGTGGGGACCTACCTTCTCCCTGGTTCTGGCCCATTCTCTTCCTCTCTCTGCACTGAGCTGAGGGTGGGAGTGCACTGAGCATAGGGCTGGGGGTGAAGGAGCAGGCTGGGGGTTGGGGTGTAGGATCTGGCCAGGAGCTAGAATGAGGGAGGGGGCTCAGGGTTGGGGCAGGAGGTTTGGGTGTGGGGCACTTACCTGGGCAGCTCCCATTTGGTGCGAGGGGTGCAGGTGGGAATGTGTGTGTGTGAGCGTGCAGGAGCTCCCATTTGGTGCTCAGGGTGGGGATGGGGATGTGGGGGGTGCAAGAGTCAGGATGTGGGGGGG